>PVKP010039043.1:0-20449 GCA_004027715.1 Plecturocebus donacophilus
TACTATCCTCCAGTTCCTCTCTTCCTCTGCAGTGGCAATATGGAAGTCTCTTGTGGGATCACGAGCTCAAAATAGCTTGGGTGTCGTAACGTGAACCAGTGCCCTGGGCCATAACCATGATTTACAGTAGTATTTCTGAAAGTAGGCAAACCACTGAGATGTTACATTTGTTTGTTAAAAATATCATAACATGGACTATGCTACCAATAAAATATGGAGGAAGAGCAGAGAATGGAATTGACTTTGTTTGGTAGAGGCCAGGAAGGATTCCTGGAAGAGCATTGTTCACAGGTAGACATAGAGAAGACCAGGTGCAGACATTAAAGTGTGAAGATAAGTAGAATATTGTAAAAACCATAAACAATTGCAGAGACAATTATTGTAGGTTCTAGGTAAGAAATGAATATTAAGAAGAAGCTGATCCTAGTAAAGAATATCCCAAAATAATGTCTAAGAGTTTGGAGCTGCAAGTAATAGAAACACTTTAGCTAATTTAAGTTATTTTATTTTATTTTATTTTTTTATTTTTTTATCAACTGGGTAAGTGATTAGGTGAAAAACAGGATCTGGAGAATTAAGTTTGGAGAACTGATGTAATCAAAAGATTCTGGTGCAGGAATGACTTCCAAGGTTGCCCAGCATAGATAGCCTGACACCTCTCCTGCTACTTGACAGTTTCTCCAAATACCCTATTCTTGACCCTAGATTTTGAGGCTCCAGTAACTAGACTAATGCTTTGAGATACATTGCACATTCTTTATAAATTTACTAATTATTTGCCCAGTGCTCCAATTTTTTTCTGAAAGCATTGTCTGAGCTTAAGTAATGTGCCCCTATTTACTGCCAGGATACAGGGAGTTTCCCATAGGAGAGGGCAGGATTTAGACATAAGGTAGACTAAACAATAACAACAACAACAAGAAGAAAACAAACAAACCATCCTCAAATAAGCCCTGAAGGGTTTGATCCTGTCTTGTGTCATTTCTCTCTGTATGGCAAATACTGCAACATTCTTTTATTTCTTCAAACAAGGCTGACTCAAACCTATACACACTCCACTTACTGTTCCCTTTTCATAAAATTCTTTTCCCACCTATCTTTGAATTTATCTCTTCAGTGATTCAGTTGTCACCTTGGTAGGTAGATTTTCTTAGAAATACTGCATAATTTCACCCACACTCTCTAGCCAGTCTATATCATATGACTGATTTATCAATTTATGGCCCTTGTTAATATTTGAGATGATACTATTCATTTGGTTTGGTTACAGGATCATTATCTTTACCTCAAGACATCCTGAGAAAGCAGATGTCTTTTTATGAGTACAAGTATTTCCAAAACCTTGAGCACCATGTGGCCCATATTCTGTACTCTGTATATACCCATTTGATTAAAGATTGGGAAGTTGCAACCTACTTAATGTGAAAAGCTTCCTAATTATGTGATAGAAATAATTGTCCTGTAAGTCTAAAGAGCAGAGCCAAAATTGTAGCTTGAGAAATGTTTATGGTAATATGAAAAACTAACATGAAAGAACAAAAAGCAATGACGATTATTTTTTTCTCCCTTGGAAAAATCATCGCTGATCATCAAGCAAATGTACCTCACTTTATGAAGCAAATCTAGTTTAAATTACTTTTTTTCTGCTAATTTCAAGAGTTTTTCCTCAAAGGTGCCAATTTTATCATTTTAACCACAGTTCCAAGCTTCAGTTAAATTTCTTACCTTAAAGTAGCACACTAGATTCCTTTGAAACTAAAAAAGTTTGACTTACTAGGATAATTCTATCTACTAATTTTTATGACAAAATCAGGTAAATTTCTTTGAGAATTAAAATTTTATCATTTAATGATTTTTAGCTTGTAGTTGAGGTTTCCTGTTCCTTTTACCCTGTTCCATAATTTAGGAAGGATTTTCTTCTCTTTAAGAGAATCATCATTTCTCCTTCATTGGAAATCATCTTACCTTGCAAGGTGAATCTTAACATTGCAATAGGAAGCAATTTTTTTTTTCTGGTGGTGTAAAATCAATGGCATGTTTTCAATTAATTATGCATTCAACTTGAATAAAAGCCTCAGAATAATTGAATTACTTTGAAATAGAGATGAATTAAAGAGTGATTCAGTTAGTTTGTTCTTCAGTGCATGAAAAAATGCATAGTGTTTAAATGGCATGGGGAAAAAAAGCCGATCCATCAGGTCTCCACTAGTACAGATGGGTATATGTAAATTGATCGTATGTTCAGTTATTAATAGAATTTCTAAAATCCAATAATAAAGTAATGGCTTTTAGTAATAGAATTTTACTACCTAAATATGAGTTATTTTATCATATAAATATACACCCTTAATTCTACCTAAATTTCTTAATTAGAAATATAGTAATATAAAAGGCTCAAATAAAAGGAAAGACATCCCATATCCATTGATTAGAACCATTAATATTACTAAGATGTCAAGACAACTTAAAGTACAAGTAAAATGCAATCCCTACCAAAGTTCCAACAGCCACCCTTTTTTGGATAAAATTAAGGCACTTCTCAACTTCATGTGATATTGCAAGGGAGTCCAAATAGCCAAAATGACATTAAAAAAACAAAACAAAGGTGAAGGACTCACAATTTTTGATTTCAAAACTACTATCAAGCTACAGTAATTAAACAGTGTGATGTTGGCATAAAGATGGACATAGAGACTAATGGAATAGAACTGAGAGTCCAGAACTAGAACCAAATATCTATGCTCAACTGATTTTCAGAGTGCCAAGCCCATTCGAGAGGAAGCAAACGGCTCTTCAACACATGCTGCTAGGACAAGTGTATTTCTGCAAAAGAATAAGTGGACTGCTTTTATGTCACACCGTGCACAAAAATGACTCAAAATAGACCAAAGGCCTAAGTAAAAGGGTGGGAACCGGGAAACTATTCGAAGAAAACATGGAGATAAGTCTTCATGAATTTCTATTTGGCAATGAAATCTTAGCTGTGACACCAAAAGCATGAGCAACAACAGAAAACAGACACTTGCTTTTATCAAAATAAACTTTAAAAATCGTGTGGCATGAACAACAAAAGAAAATTTGACTTTATCAAAATTAATAAGTTTTTTTTTCCATTCCAGAACATGGAAAATAATCTTAATGCAGCATAAGAAACAGCATTGAAGCAACTCGTAATATCACAAAAGAAGGTAAGACAACAAGAAACACAACATACCTAGATACATTTCAGATTTGGATTATTAATATAGTATATATAGTGGGGTGAGCTCTTACCGTGCACATTCTGAAGCTGACACGTTGGTGAACTTGACATGTAATTAAATTTACCTTCTAAAATCCTCTCTTTATTTTCCTGAAAATACAATATACATGATGTACATGGCTGTATAGCTGAAAATGCATTTTTTAAAACAATAGTATTCCATGCAAGAAAGTGAGATGCTCACAATATAAGAGGTGTGTGGTTATAAGGGTCTGGAGAAGGGGCTCTCAATCTTTAATGGGCATCAGAATCTCCTGGAAAGCTGGTTGGGCCCAGCCACTCTGATTCAGTAATTGAAGGTGTCACTTGAGATTTTACATTTCTAACAGAGTCCCAGGTGATGCTGAAGCTGTTGGTCTAGGGACCACACCTTCAGAGCACTGACCTAGATACCAGCATGTTCACACACCCTGAGGATCTGCATTTGGTACAGACATTCATTCATTGCTTGCTTATCTAGTCTCCTGTCTCCCCTGTTCCATCTCCTGGAAAACATCCATATTTTCCTTAATAAACTTCACATTTTCTCTAGAGCACTGAGATTTTGGTGATATTAATGCTCCTCCAAACTCTGAAGTTTAGTAGAGGTTGGCATAAAGCCATCAGTGCCATCTCTTCCTCCTTCTGTAGCAACTGAAAGTTTCTTTTTTAAAGAAAGCCATTTTGAATGTATGTCATCATATGACAAGTGTTTAAAACAGCAGATCTACAACACATATCTAGATGTAGATTTGGGGGATATTCAAATGTGTTCCCCCTTCCTGGAGCTGGCTGCAATGCTGCCTCCAGTGCACTGCGTCTAACTCACTTCTGGAGATCAGCTTCTACCAGAACTTCTGGCTCCAGGAGTACACCACTTTGGCTAAAATTGGGGACTAATTGAATCTGCTGCCTGAACTTTCTGTTCCAGAGATGTGTGACATCTAATAACTATTCACTGGCAGTACAGATACTTTTAGCATTGTTCAATTTTTCTACACTTAATAGTGAATTCAGGTCACACAGGAGTGCATTTAATTGCAAAACCAGATTAGATATGGAGCCCTATAGGGAAGTAAATATGAGTTAAATTTTTCACTCAAGGAAATAATTTGAGTAAGACAATTGACCATATTTACCATAATTTTACATTGTATACTTTCATATTTTTATAAATGGAAAGAATTTTTATTCATTTTACTGAAACATGATTTCATCCAATATTAATTTCCTATTTGTCCATATCTAAGATATAATGAAGATATTATCAATCTGTTGTTTCCTATCTATTTTAATCTTTGATGAACATTTAGGGTTTTTTTCCTAAATTCTTTCATAGTGGTGAACATATTTTAATATGGTTTATTTGTTTATATAAAAATTTCTATAGAATAAGTGATTAGAAGTAAAATGTCTTGGTAGAAAATTTCTACATGTTCAACTTTCCTAGATTTTGGCAAATTGTTCCCCAGTGAGTCATGCAGATTTACAGTAGTGTATCTGAGGTTTCCTTCCTCCTCACCATCGCTGACATTTGGTAGTGACAAATTCTAATTTTTGAAATTAAAATTAGTGTGAAAATGTATCTTCCTGCACTAACATTTACTCCCTGATTAACACTAAGGCATTAGTATACTTTCACAGGTTCACTAACCATTTGTGTATCTGTTTCTGTGGATAGCTTGTTCATGCCTCTTGAAAATTGTTTCTATTTCACTATTTCATATTAATATATGTTTTACCTTTAATTTTCTACCTCAGGTATATGAAGAAGTTGTACTTTTTAACATTTTAAAATTTTCATTTAAAAAATATTGACTTTAGCTGTCTGAATATACTTTCTGTATGGTAGGAAATGGGGATTATACTAAAAAGTTTCTGTCTAAAACTCACTATTCTGATCATAATGCTAATATGTATATATAATGCTAACATATATATATAACATATAGTATACATAATATATATGGAATATATAATGCTTACATATATATGATATATAACATATATATAACATATATAATAATATGTAAGATGATAGAGCAGTTTAGGATTCACAGCTAAATTGAGCAGAAAGTACAGCAAGTTCCCATAGACTCCCACCCCACAAATGCATAATCTCCCACATTATCGTCATCCTCCAGAGTGGTACATTAGTGAGACTTTAAACCTGCATTGACACATCATAATCATTCTAAAGTCTGTAAGTTTGCATTAGGGTTTGCTCCTGGTGTCGTACATTCTGTGGGTTTACAAATGTATAGTGATATGTAGCCACCATTGCAGTATCATATAGAATATATTCACTGCTCTAAAAATTCTCTGTGTTCCACCTATTTTTCCCTCCCTTTCCTTCCAACCTCTGGCTGCCATTGATCTTTTTTACCACCTTCATAGTTTTGCTTTTTCCAGAATGTCATATAGTTGGAATTGTCAAGTGTGGAGTCTTTTCAGGCTAGCTTCTTTCACTTGGAAATGCATTTATGTTTCCTCTCATATATATATATGTAATGCTAACATATATGTGATATATACAATATATATGTTATACATTATTAACTTAATCTATCTATATTATTAACCATATATATATATATAATGGAGAGTTCCTAAAACAGAACGATATATATGTAAGTTATATACATCGATATATAGTTCTGTTTTGGAACTCTCCATTCTGCAGCTTTTGACAACCTATTATTTATTTGTTAATACCAGAAAGTGTATGTCATTGTATGTTGTTAATAAACCTTTATTTTTTTCTTGGCCAAATTTCCCAGTTTCTCCTTTTAGTTCAGGAGTGCAATAGAAATATTTTTTAGTAGCACACACATACACACACACTCACAAACACCACCCCATCCCACCCCCACCCCCAACAACAACAATACAACCACCATCAACAGCAAAAATTGGAATTGCAACAAATTGAACTTCTAGATTAATATGGGAATTTTTAACATTGTCATATGTGTATTATTTATTTCAATTTTTGCAATGACTCACTTTGTTATTTAACTTTCTACATAAATATAGCATATACTATTTATACATACAAATATATATGTGTGTGTACATATCCTTAAGTTCTTTGAAATTCTATTTTCTATCTTCTAACTTTCATTGTTGTTTGTTAAGAAACATGCTGTTTGTTTTTATCCTCATTGTGTAGAGAATGTCTTTTCTTTCTGCCATTTAAGATTTACTCTCTGTATTAATCTGTTCTTACACTGCTGTAAAGAACTGTCAGAGATGAGATAATTTTAAAAGAAAAAAGGTTTAACTGACTCACAGTTAAGCCACATGACAGGGAAGCCTCAGGATACTTACCATCATGACACAAGGAGAAGCAAACATGTCATTCTTCACATGAAGGCAGGAGGAAGAAGTGCTGAGCAAAGGGGGAAATGCCCCTTACAAAACCATCAGATCTTCTGAGGACACACTGACCATCATGAGTACAGCATGAGGGTAACCTTCCCATGATTCAATTACCTCCCACCAGATCCCTCCCATGACACGTGGGGACTATGGGAACTATAATTCGAGATGAGATTTGCACAGGAACGCAGCCATATCACTATCTTTGGGGTTCAGCAATTTTAGCTGAATATATCTACTGGTGGGTATCCTTATCTTTCACTGGCTTGGGATTTGCTGTGATTCCTGAATCTGAGAATTTAGATTTCCTTTCACAATTATTGATACGTTCTCAGCCAATATTTGTTTGTCTATTGTCTGCCTCCTATCCTGTAATTCTACAGGTTTGTTTGGAAGTTTATTTATTCTCATTCTAACCCCAATAACTTTTGTGGGGGTGGTTGGCAATGACTTTCTAAAAAAAAATTATTTCAATAGTTATTGGGGAACATGTGGTTTTTTGGTAACATGGATAAGTTCTTTTGTGATTATTTGTGAGATTTTGAAGCACCTGTCACCTGAGAAGTGTACACTTTACCAGTGTGTAGTCTTATATCCCTTACTCCCCTCTTCTCCTTCCCGAGTCCCCAAAGTCCATTATATCATTTTTATGCCTTTGCATCCTCATAGCTTAGCTCCCATTTTCAAACAGGAACATACAATATTTGATTTTCCATTCCTAAGTTATTTCACTTAAAATAATGGTCTCCAACTCCATTCAAATTGCTGGAAAGGCCATTGTTTCACTTCTTTTTATGGCTGAGAATTATTCCATAGTGTATATGATACATATATACCATATTTTCTTTATCTAGTCATTGCTTGATAGGCATTTAGGCTGGTTTTATGTTTTTGCAGTTGTGAAATGTGCTGCTGTAAATATGCATGTGCAAGTGTCTTTTTCATACAATGACTTCTTTTCCTTCGGGCAGGTACTCAGCAGTGGGATTGTTGGATCGAATGGTAGTTCTACTTTTAGTTTTTAAAGGAATTTCGATACAATTTTCTGTAATAGTTGTACCAGTTCACATTCCCAACATCAGTGTAAAGGTGTTCCTTTTTCAACACATCCATGCCAACATCTATTCTTTTTTGATTTTTTAATTGTGGCAATTCTTACAGGAGTAAGGTGGTATCTTATTATGGTTTTAGTTTGAAATTCCCTGATCATTAGGGATGTTGAGCATTTTTTCATATGTTTGTTGGCCATTTGTGTATTTTCTTTTGGAATCTCAGCAAATCTTAATCTTGTTTAAATTTTCAAACATGTATCTCTCTGTTTTGCAATCTGATCTATTTTACTTTTAGTATTTCTCACTTCTGTTTAGTTGAATCTATCTATAACTATTTTTATGTATTCATTTTTTAACTTTTAAGTTGAAGGACACATGTGCAAGTTTTTTGTATAGGTAAAGTTGTGTCACAGGGGTTTGTTGTATGGATTATTTCTGCCCCCTGGTATTAAGTACCCATTAGTTACTTTTCTTGCTCCTCTCCCTCCTCCCCACCTCCACCTTCTGCTAGGCTGAGTGTGTTGTTCCCCTCTATATGTCCATGTGTTCTCATAATTTAGCTCCTACTTATAAGCGAGAACATACAGCATTTGGTTTTCTGTTCCTGTGTTAGTTTGCTAAGGATAACAGCCTCCAGATCCATCTATGTTTCTGCAAATGACCTGATGTTGTTCCTTTTATGGCTGCATAGTATTCCATGGTGTATCTGTACCACATTTATCTCTATTTTTAAATTCCTTGATTACATTTTTCATTTGGAAAAGTTGAACTTTGATCTTTATCATTTTCTTATGGTTATTGGTGATGGCATCTTTTCCTTTTTTATCTTTTATGTCTCTTATCTATTTTGATATTTTAAGAATATTTTCTACTTAAAAATATTAGAAAATTATATCCTGTGAACTTAGGTGGTAGTGATAATTCTAGGAATAATTCTTCTGTCTTAGAAACAGGTATTATTATATGTCCGTGAGCCTCAAAGAGGTTAAATAACTTGCTTAAAATAACACAGTTGATAAATGGTTAAATTGGAATGCAAGCAAGGGTAGTCCCATGCTAGGTTTTTAGTTGTAATTGCCATACTGTTAGTATTTAACAAACTATTTTAATCCATTAGTTCCATTAATCTCAATACCTATGTAATTACTATGTGATTTTTACAAAAACACTTAGGTTTGTTGGGAGGATTAATATATAAATATATACTTTAGCTGTATAAATGTCAGCAACAATTTGCTTACAACATGAAAATGGAAATATTGTTTTTATAAAATATGTTTGTGCTTATCTACTCCCTTTTTAACATTTTGCATTTATATAATCCAATGTATTCTCCATCTTGATCTTCAGGATACTATGAAATATGAAAATGCCCTTACATTTTAAGTTAAAATTTTCATTTTTTTTATGATGTTAGCCAGTTTATCTATAATTTCACTAAGACCTTTATTTGACATGAAGAAATGCTAAAGCAAATAGACATAGAAAGAATTCAAATGATTACATTATCAGTAATGCCATACTTTTTGAATGTGTAAAAATACACCATCATGGTGAGTGCAAATACCTTTCTTTGGTCTACTGCATATAAATAAATGCAGAGTAAATAATACAGCATAGGAACAGATAGAAATAGACTATAAGTTGTATAAATACAACCGCAAGCCTAGAGACATATCTTCAAATGACATACCTAAAAGACAAGAGTTACACTTGAGTAGTCAAATAGCTCTTTTACTTCGTACTAGAAGCCCTGATTCAAAAGGCAGTGTAAACATGAGCAAACCAAGTGGAGTTCTTCTGAAAGATGATAGGGCACTAGGGTGTAAACCACAACATCTTGAGGACACTCCTTAAATAGCAGCAGGATTACAGAACTTAAAAGGAAATTGAAAAAAAAAATAACTGAACAAAGAGTAGGCTTCAGTATGTACATGAAGCTGAAAATGGAAAAAAGGAGACATTGCTCATAGAAAAAAGATGACACAGGTTTAACACATAACATTGCCTAAGTGGTCACCAATGACACTTATTTTTTTTATTATTATACATGAAAGTTGGCCCATATTTTCTATGTGCATAATCAGAATAGTCATTGTAAAAAATTAATCATAAAATAGTTAAGAAGCAAATGGAAGATCAAAGGTGTAAGATTCTCCCAGCACCATAGGAAATGTCCCTCATTTGATATTGTCAATATTTATTTCATAATACATTTTGTTTTGAGATGGAGTCTCACTCTGTTGCCCAGGGTGGAGTACAGTGGCACGATCTCAGCTTACTGCAACCTCCGCCTCCCTTGGTCAAGCAATTCTTCTGTCTCAGCCTCCTGAGTAGCTGAGACTACAGGCATGTGCCACCATGTCCAGCTAATCTTTGTATTTTTAGTAGAGATGGGGTTTTTCCATATTGGCTAGTCTAGTCTCAAACTCCTGACTTCATGATCCACCTGCCTCCCAAAGTGCTGGGATTCCAGGTGTGAGCCACCATGCCCAGCCAAAATTTGTTCTTATAGTTATGAAAAATATCATAACTACCTGTGCCATAGGGCCTCTAAAAAAGATAGAATCCGTTCTCTATTGATGATTCCTTTATTCTAACTTGAATATTGGGATTAAATTTCTGGTATTTTCATTTGGAGACTTTGAAATTAAATACATAGTCAATTTAATATGAAGTAAATGGCATTACATTATCATAGATAAAAAATTTCTTGTAAAATCAGGAGACATTTTGTTTTTCCAAGTTTCAACAACTGTATGAGATGATATATTTAGGTGAGGTGAAAAGAGAATTAAATGTGAATTTCCTTGATATTAGATTAATCATTTTGAATTTTGAATTGGGACTGAAAATTTAAGTTATTTATTAATTTAACAAATATTTATTAACCCCAAATACCATTTACTGGTGATAAAAAAATGAACAGGGTTAGTCATTATCCTCAAAAGTCTCACAAGCAAATTAGGCACAGAAAGCCAAGATAGTTAACTTATAATATATTACAGTTGCTGTAATAGAGTTACATTTCAGTGTACAGAAAAATAATTGCATATTTCTGACCATACAGTTTTTTAATACCAGACCTTGCTTATTTTCTTCATGAAATTAAAAAAAATTATTGAATATTTCATTGTTCACTTGTCTTTCCATTTAGATTTTAGCCTACAGTGTTAATCAGTGGAGAATAATAATGTTCAATTAATATATAAAACACAAGGTATGTTTCTAACACTATGTACTTGCTTGGTTCTGAAATCAAGCACAAGGTTTCTGACTACTTAAATCAATCAGTGTGTGAAACCACACCTTCTCTTTCATGGCAATGTGATGGGAACCACGTAGTTATGCCAATGGAGTCTATACCACAGGAGAAACACCCTGAAATTTTGGATTTGGGGCTGCGTTGAGTCACAACACAGCTACCTCCCTCTCCTCCAGATTAGAAAGATCTCTTGGAAAAGACAAGGAAAGGTGTCTGATTTACAACCCTTTGAAAGGTAGACACATAACTGCAGAAATAAATCTCTCTGTAATTCTGGACTTCTCCATGTATTTAAACACCCTTTAACTTCCAAGGATTGTCATTTAATCCAGATTTCCAGTAAATTTTCCTCAGAAACCTCTGGCCATGCAGAAACTGAAAAATACTTATTTCACTTCTCAACACTAAGGGAGTAAAGGACAGTGACATACACAGTTGTTTAAAGGCATGTGGTCACAAACTAACCCAAATTTTTCCATTTTTTCCTGTCTGATCCTACTGCTTGAAATATCACCAATGAATGCCATTTGTTTAGATTGTTTTGCCTATGACTTTCCTTATACTTAAAACATTCAAATAAAAATGACGAAGCAGAAATTAAACTTCCTAATAATTTCTTGCAATTTGTTAATTTTCACTTGTGACACATGAAATATGCACAGAATCAGAGAGAGACGGAATAAAAAAACTAAAAAAAGAATGATGCGGGAGCCAAATATACTCTCTCTCCAAAGATATTGCAGGATTTCCTGGGCAAACCTATGTAGAATCACTTAAATGTGCCTATTGATATAGATATATATTTTCCTACTGATTTTAGGAAATACTCCTATACTTTTAATATCTACCAAAAAAAAAAAAAAAAGAGAACCAGAATATAGAAGACAGAATTCCAGGACAACCTTCTCTCATGACCCTAGCCCATGTTGAATATGACTCTATATATGACCCATATAGGACACAACCGTAGGCCGTATTCTGTAGGATTATTTAGTGCCTCATTTGTGAAATTCTAGCAAAGAATTTTGGATCACATGGTATTCATTGATTTGTAAAAGTATATAGTTAGACTAGACAAAATTGTGATGTTTTCACTAGATTATATTTAAAATAATTTTCCACCTAACATTATATAAGCATATATATACATTAAGAATCAGTCAGGAAAATTTTCATATATATATATATATATATATATATATATATATATATATATATTTTATTGTACTTCAGGTTCTGTGGTACATGTACAGATCATACAGGATTGTTGCATAGATACATACATGGCAAAGTTGTTTGCTACCTCCATCTTCTCATCACCTATAACTGGCATTTCTCCCTATTTAAGCCCTCCCAAACCACCCAATCCCCTGACTGTTCCTCCCTTAGCCCACCCCTCAATAGACCCCAGTGTGTGATGTTCCACTCCCTGTGCTTGTGTGTTCTCATTGTTTAACACCTGTCTATCAGAGAAAACATGTGGTAAATGGTTTTCTGTTCTTGTGTCAGTTTGCTAACAATGATGGATTCCAGATTCATCCATGTCCCTACAAAGGACATGAACTCATCGTTTTTTATGGCTGCATAGTATTCCATGGTCTATATGTGCCACATTTTCTTTATCCAGTCTATCATTGATGGGCATTTGGGTTGGTTTCAAGTCTTTGCTATTGTGAACAGTGCTGTAATAAACATATATGTGCATGTGTCTTTATAATAGAACGATTTATAATCCTTTGGGTATATATACCCAGTAATGGGATTGCTGGGTCAAAAGGCATTTCTATTTCCAGATCCTTGAGGAATTGCCACACTGTCTTCCACAATGGTTAAACTAATATACACTCTCACTAACAGTGTAAAAGTGTTCCTTTTTCTCCACATCCTCTCCAACATCTGTTGTCTCCAGATTTTTTAATGATCGCCATTCTAACTGGCACGAGATGGTTTCTCAATGTGGTTTTGATTTGCATTTTTCTAATGAGCAGTGATGATGAACATTTTTTTCATGTTTGTTGGCATTGTAAATGTCTTCTTTTGAAAAGTATCTGGTCATATCTTTCACCCACTTTTGAATGGGTTTGTTTTTTTCTTGTAGATCTGCTTTCATTCTTTGTAGATTCTGGATATTAGCTCTTTGTCAGAAGGGTAGATTGTAAAAATGTTTTCCCATTCTGTTGGTTGCTGGTTCACTCTGATGATTGTTTCTTTTGCTGTTCAGAAATGCTTAAGTTTACTTAGATCTCATTTGTTTATTTTGGCTTTTGTTGTCATTGTTTACAGTATTTTAGTCATGAAGTCATTGACTGTGCCTATGTCGTCAATTGTTTTGTATAAGTTTTCTTCTAGGATTTTTGTGGTGTTAGGTTTTGTGTTTAAATTTTTAATCCATCTGGAGTTAATTTTAGTGTATGGTGTCAGAAAGGGGTCCAGTTACAGCTTTCTGCAGATGGCTAGCCAGTTTTCTCAACACCATTTATTAAACAGGGAATCTTTTCCCCATTGCTTGTTTTTGTCAGGTTTGTTGAAGATTAGATGGTTGTAGATGTGTGATGTTTCTTCTGAGGCCTCTGTTCTTTTCCCCTGTTCTATATCTCTGTTTTGGTACCAGTACCATGTTGTTATGATTAGCCTTGTAGTATAGTTTGAAGTGAGGTAGTAAGATGCCTCCAGCTTTGTTCTTTTTGCTTAGGATTGCCTCAGCTATGTGGGTTCTCTTTTGGTTCCATATGGAGTTTGAACCGTTTTTTTCCAGTTCTGTGAAGAAGGTCAATGGTAGCTTGATGGGGATAGTGTTGAATCTATAAATTACTTTGGGCAATATGGCCATTTTCACGATATTGATTCTTCCTAACCATGAGCATGGAATGTTTTTCCATCTGTTTGTGTCCTCTCTTATTTCCTTGAGCAGTGATTTGTATTTCTCCTTGAAGAGGTTCTTCCTTTCCTTTGTTAGTAGTATTCCTAGGCATTTTATTCTTTTTGTAGCAATTGTGAATGGGATTTCTCTCTTGATTTGGCTTTCTGTTTGTCTCTTATTGGTGTTTAGGAGTGCTTGTGATTTCTGCACATTGATTTTTGTATCCAGAGGTTACTGAAGTTGCTTATCAGCTTAAGGAGATTTTGCCCTGAGATGATGGGGTCTTCTAAATATACAATCATGTCCTCTGCAAATAGAGACAATTTGATTTCCTCTTTTCTTAACTGAATACTCTTTATTTCTTGTTCTTGCCTGATTGCTCTGGCTAGAACTTCCAATACTATATTGAACAGGAGTGGTGAGAGAAGGCATCCTTGTTTAGTGCCAGTTTCCAAAGGTAATGCTTCCAGTTTTTGCCCTTTTAGTATGATATTGGCTGTGGGTTTGTGGTAAATAGCTTTTATTATATTGAGATACATTCCACTGATTCCTAGTTTATTGTGAGTTTTTAGCATACAGGGCTCTTGAGTTTTGTCGAAGGCCTTCTCTGCATCTATTGAGATGATCATGTGATTTTTGTCTTTGGTTCTGTTTATGTGATGGATTACATTTATAGATTTGCATATGTTGCACCAGCCTTGCATCCCCAGGATGAAGTCTACTTGATCATAATGGATAAGCTTTTTGATGTGCTGTTGCATTTCATTTGCCAGTATTTTATTGAAGATTTTTGTATTGATGTTCATCATAGATATTGGCCTGAAGTTTTCTTTTTTCATTGAGTCTCTGCCAGGTTTTGGTATCAGGATGATGTTGGTCTCATAAAATGAGTTAGGGAGGTTTCCCTCTTTTTCTATTGTTTGGAACAGTTTCGGAAGGAATCCCAGCTCCTTTTGTACATCTGGTAGAATTCAGCTGAAAACCAGTCTGGATCTGGACTTTTTTTGGTTGGTAGGCTATTTATTGCTGCCTAAATTTCAGATCTTATTATTGGTCTAATCAGGGATTCAACTTCTTCCTGGTTTAATCTTGGGAGGGTGTAAGTGTCCAGGAATTTATCCATTTCTTCTGGATTTGCTGGTTTATGTGCATAGAGTTGTTTGTAGTAATCTCTGATGGTGGTTTGTATTTCTGTGGAATCAGTGGTGATATCCCCTTTATCATTTTTTATTGCATCTATTCAATTCTTCTTTCTTTTTTATTATTCTGGCTAGTGGACTGTATTTTGTTGATTTTCTCAAAAAAAAACAGCTCTTGGTTTTATTTAATTTTTGAAGTTTTTTTGTGTCTCTATCTCCTTCAGTTCTGTTCTGATCTTAGTTATTTCTTGTCTTCTCCTAGATTTTGAGTGTTTTTGATCTTGCTCCTCTAGCTCTTTCAATTTTGATGATAGGGTGTCGATTTCAGATCTTGCCTTGCTTCTCATGTGGGCATTTGCTCCTATAAATTTCCCTCTAGACACTGCTTTAAATGTGTCCCAGAGATTCGGATACATTGTGTCTTCATTTTTATTCATTTCAAAGAACATCTTTATTTCTGCCTTTATTTCACTTTTTTAACCAGTTGACATTCAGTAGCAAGTTTTTCAGTTTCCATATAGTTGTGTGGTTTTGAGTGAGTTTCTTAATTCTGAGTTCTAATTTGATTGCACTGTGGTCTGATAGACTGTTTGTTATGATTTTGGTTCTTTTGCATTTGTTGGGGAGTGACTTACTTCCAATTATGTGGTCAATTTTAGAGTAAGTATGATGTGGTACTGAGAAGAATGTATATTCTGTAGATGTAGGGTAGAAAGTCCTGTATGTGTCTATTAGGTCTTCTTGGTCCAGATCTGTGTTCAAGTCCTGGATGTCCTTGTTGATTTTTTATCTTGTTGATCTGTCTAATATTGACAGTGGAGTGTTAAAGTCTCCCACTATTATTTTGTGGGAGTCTAAGTCTCTTTGTAGGTCATTAAGAGCTTGTTTTATGCATGTAGGTGCTCCAGTACTGAGTGCATATATATTTAGGATAGTTAGCTCTTCTTGTTGGATTGATCCTTTTACCATTACGTAATGCCTTTCTTTGTCTCTTTTGAACTTTGCTGGTTTGAAGCCCATTTATCAGAGACTAGGATTGTAACCCCCACTTTTTTTCCTCTCCATTTGCTTTGTCAATCTTCTTTCATCCCTTTACTTTGAGTCTATATGTGTCTTTGCTTGTCAGATGGGTCTCCTGAATGCAGCACACTGATGGGTCTTAACTATATCCAGTTTGCCAGTGTGTCTTTTGATTGGGTCATTTAGGCTATTTACATTTAATGTTTATATTGTTATATGTGAATTTGATCCTGTCATTTTGTTACTGGCTGTTTTTTTCTTTTTCTTTTTTTTTCTTTTTTTTGTCCATTAGTTGATGTGGCTTCTTCATTGCATCATTGGTCTTTACCATTTGGTACGTTTTATGGTGGCTGGCTAGTACTGGTTGTTCTTTTTCATGTTTAGTGCTTCGTTTCGAAGCTCTTGTAAGGCAAGTCTGATGGTGATGAAGTCTTTCAGTAGTTGCTTGTCCATAAAAGATTTTATTTCTCCTTCACATATAAAGCTTAGTTTGGCTGGATATGAGATTCTAGGTTGAATGTTATGTTTTATAAGGATATTGAATATTCGTCCCCACTCTCTTCTGGCGTGTGATTTCTGCCAAGAGATTCACTGTGAGTCTGATGGGCTTCCCTTTTTGGGTGACCCAGTATTTCTCTCTGGCTGCCCTTAGCATTTTTTCATCCACTTATACCCTGGTGAAGCTGATGTTTATGTGCCTTAGGGTTGCTCTTCTTGAGGAATATCTTTGTGGCATTCTCTGTATTTCCTGGATTTGAATGTTGGCTTGCTTTGCTAGGTTGGGGAAGTTCTCCTGGATAATATCCTGGAGAGTGTTTTCTAGCTTGGATTCATTCTCCCCGTCCTCTTCAGGTACACCAATCAAGCGTAGATTTGGTCTTTTCACATAATCACATATTTCTTGGAGGCTTTGTTCATTTATTTTTACCCTTTTTTCTCAAGTCTTGCCTCCTTATTATTTCATTGCATTGATCTTCAATTTCTGATATCCTTTCTTCTGCTTGATCATTTTGGCTATTGAAACTAGTGTACGCTTCATGAAGTTCTCATGCTGTCTTTTTCAGCTCCATGAGGTTGTTTATGTTCTTTTCTAATATGGGTATGCTAGTTAGCATGTTGTCTAACCCTTTTTCAAGGTTTTTAGTTTCTTTGTATTGGGTTAGAACATGTTCCTTTAACTCAGAGAAGCTGGTTATCATCCACCTTCTGAAGCCTGTTTCTGTCAATTCATCAAGCTCATTCTCCATCATGCTTTGTTCTCTTGCTGGTGAGGAGTTGTGATCCCTTGGAGGAGGAGAAGCATTCTGGTCTTTGATGTTTTCATCCTTTTTGAATTGGTTTCTTCCCATCTTCGTGGATTTATCTAGCTTTGATCTCAGGGAGCTGCTTGATGATGCAGTCTGTCCCTTGTCTGCCTGTAGAGGTGCTGTTGGGCTGCCACGGGGAGAGGCAGGCTGTTGCTTAGGCTTCCTGTGTCTTTTGTTTACACAGGCAGATTAGGCCCACCTCTGTAATGGCAGATGCCCGTCCCCCCACCAAGCTCAATCCTTGCTGGTCAAGCTTGAATTGATGTGCTGGCTGCAAAACCCTTAAGTGAGAGTGTTTCAACCTGCTGGGCTTTGTTGGAGGGACACACCTAGCCTATTGCCTGTCTTCCTGCTTTTAGCATCCCCTTTCTTGGGTGCAGGGTGTTAGCTCCATCCCACAGACTATCCCAGACAGCCAATGTGTCCACCTAAATCTGTTCCGACAATACATGGCACCGACCTGGGCTGCTATTCAGCTCTACCCAGGTTACTCAGGCACTTTTCAGCCCCACAAAGATCTCCTGGTCTGTGGGTTGCAGAGGCCTTTGGAGAAGCTCAATATCTGGACTGGTGTGCAGGAGGGAGCGAGGAAGGGGGAAGCCCCAGATCCTCCAGTCAGATGCCCTTCCCGGGTGGAGCATCGCCCTGCTCTGCCTCAGTTTGCCCTCTTTAATCTATGCCCACTGTCCACCCAGTCCTATTGAAATGAATCTAATACCTCGTTTGGAGATGCAGAGATCACTGGCTTTTTGCATCTCTCTCACTGGGAGCTGCACACCAGAGCTGTTTCAATTCGATCATCTTGGAGGAAGTCCAAATCTTTGTTTTAGGGCAGCCTGGCATGATGGCGACGTGTCAGAAATTTTTCTGAAATATTGTTAGTTTTTTTATATATACCTATTACACATTTTATAAAACAGTTTGTTATTTTGCATTGCTCTTAGTTTTGTAAATTGTGACCAAGGATCTTGGCAATAAAATTTTCATTTATTCTCCAGTGTTCCTTGAATTCTTTTTAGGGAATAAATACCATTGCTGATTCATCAGCAACATTACTCCTAAGCACATAAAGAATTGCATTTTAAATAAACATAAACATAATAAAATATTAGCTATCACTATAAGTTACATTTCACACTTAAGAAGTATTATATTTCAAGTGAAAATCTTAATAGAAGACTTTACAACATTTAATAAATGTTAAATAATGATTTATTAAGATCTTGAAAGTGAGTATCTGACTGTTGTAATTGCAAAATAAATTTCTCTATGTGATAGTGTAAACCATTAATTATTTCTGGCAAATTTAAAAAAAACAAAAAGCTACATGTAGATTATTTTCTGTAAGCTCAGCCTCCCTAGTATCTTAAATGCATTATGATCCTTTTGGTCTTTGCACAAATAGAACTAAAAAAAATACAAACCCCACCCAGGCACTGACACACAGGCAAACACACACTTCTACAACCAATCAGATAATAATTCAGGAGTTGCCTTAACTAATTCTAGTTTACGTATCTCTCACTTCTCTATTGTATATGCTATTATTTAATTCAGATGATTACCAATAGTAAAATAACCAAAAGACAAACTGTGATAAGCAGAATTCTAAGATAGCCCCCAAGACTTTTGGACCCTGGTGTACAAACCCCGCAAAACTCCTCTAGACTGAGTATGAGGAATTTACTCCCATGATAATTTTAAGTTATGTGTCACAATTGACTTTGAGAAAAGGAGATTTTCTAACGTATGTCTGACTTAATCATAACTCTGCTTTTAAAGAAAGCATAGTATTTTTTTTTCCAGCTGATCATAGAGGTATTTAGAGATGAGTAGCACGAGAAGCATTCAGCCATAGGAAGATTTTCCATTTCTGGCTTTGAAGACAGAAGATCCCAAGGATTTAAGAACAGCCTCTAGGAACTCAGAATAGCTCAGGTAACAGTCAGCAAGGAAATTGACACTTTGCTTCTACAGTCAGCAGGAAATGAGGTCTACCAACAACCTCAATAATCTTGAAAGCAAATTCTTCTCCATAGCCTCTAGAAAGGCAAGTCTTCCAATACCTCATCCTGTGAGACTCTAAGCAGAGGAAACAGCTAACTTGTGCCTAGACCTCTGAAATTCAGAAATGAAACTAATAAATGGATGTTGTTTTAACTTTCTATGTTTGTGGTAATTTGTTTGTTTGTTTGTTTTTTGAAAGAAAGAGAAAAGGAGAAAGAAAGAGTAAAAGAAAGAAAAAAAAGAATGAAAGAAAGAAAGAGGAAGAGAAAGAGGGAGAGAGAACGGGATTCTTGTTTTGTTGCCCAGGCTAGAATGCAGTCTAAAAATGGGCATTAAAAACCTCTTTTATGCCAATAATTGTGCTTAACGATGGAGACAGGAAGGAATAAGGGATGAAAATAACAAACAAGCAGCCAACCAATATTTCATTTAAACCTGTGAAATGCTATGCAATTGCTGAGGAGTGATTTACTTCCAATTATGTGGTCACTTTTAAAATAGGTGTAATGTGATACTGAGAAAAATGTATGTTTCATGGATTTGGAGAGGTGAGTTCTGTAAATATTTGTTACGTTTACTTGTTCCAGGTCTGAGTTCAAGTCCTGGATATCCTTGTTAATTTTCTATCTCGTTGTTCTGTCTAATATTGACAGTGTAATGTTAAAGTCTCCCACTATTATTGTGTGGGAGTCTAAGTCTCTTTGTAAGTCATTAAGAACTTGCCCTATGTATCTGGGTGCTCCTGTAATGGATGCGTATATATTTAGGATTGTTAGCTCTTCTTGTTGCATTGATCCTTTCACCACCATGTAATGTCCCTCTTTGTTTCTTATGGTCTTTGTTGTTTTAAAGTCTGTTTTATCAGAGACAAAAATTGCAGCTTCTGGTAATGCTAGCTGGCTGTTTTACCCATTAGTTGATGTAGATTCTTCATTACAGTGATCCTCTTTACCTTTTGGTATGTTTTTGGAATGGCTGATACTGGTTGTTCCCGTCTATGTGTAGTGCTTCTTTCAGAAGCTCTTGTAAAGCAGGCCTGGTGGTGATGAAATCTCTGAGTACTTGCTTGTTCGCAAAAAAAGTTTATTTTTCCTTCACTTATGAAGCTTAGTTTGGCTGGATATGAAATTCTAGGCTGAAAGTTCTTTTCTTTAAGGATGTTGAATGTTGGCCCCCA
>PVKP010039044.1:0-20443 GCA_004027715.1 Plecturocebus donacophilus
TTTTTTTTTTTTTTTTTTTTTTTTTTTTGAGATGGCATCTCGCTCTGTCACCCAGGCTGGAGTGCAGTGGCATGATCTCAGCTCACTGCAACGTCCACCTCCCAGGTTAGAGTGATTCTCCTGCCTCAGCCTCCCAAGTAGCTGGGACTACAGGCACCTGTTACCACACCAGGCTAATTTTTGTATTTTTAGAGACAGGGTTTCATCATATTGGCTAGGCTGGTCTCGAACTCCTGATCTTGTGATCTGCCCACCTTGGCCTCCCAAAGTGCTGCAATTACAAGCGAGAGCCACCACACCCAGCAAATGTTTGTATTTTTAGTAGAGATGGGGTTTTGCCATGTTGACCAGTCTGGTCTCGAACTCCTGGCCTCAAGTGATCCACCCATCTCAGCCTCCCAAAGTGCTGGGATTACAAGTGTGAGCCACCATGCCTGGTCTACATGTATGACTTTTATGATTAAAAGAAATAATGGATGCAACAAAAATCATCAATATCTGCTAAAACCATGAGTTGAAGAACTGATGGGGAGTTTATAATGGATGGACTAGGCTGATAACACCTGAATCCATCCCTCCATCTTGATTACACACAGAAAGACAAGCAGATGTTATGTGCTGCCTGTTATGATATAAGAGGATTTCAGAGCACCATCTATGAAAGATTGTCAGCAAAAAATCAAAGCTCATTCTGATGAAGCATAAACCTAACCACCATTTTACAGGAACTTCAGGGGACTAAGGAGCACATTGTACCATGGGATGCACTCAGTAAAATCTAGAATTACAGAAGACCCTCCTGCAGAAAAGACCCAACTTCCTCAATAGATAATTTCTAAAGAGAATAAACAAAACAGGGCAGGAATAGGGTTTCTACAGAGTAAAAGACATAAGAAACATCAACCAAATGCAATGGATGGACTTTGTTTGCATCCTGATTTGAACAAACCAAGGGCCTAAAAAAAGAATAAATAAGTAATAATAGAGGAAATTTGAACCCTGGTTTTTTTATGATATTAAGAAATTTGTGTCTGCAGCCATACCACTCTGAATGCACCTGATCTCACCTGGTCTTAGAAGCTAAGCAGGGTCGGGCCTGGTTAGTATTTGGATGGGAGACCGCCTGGGAATACTGGGTGCTGTAGGCTTTAAAATAAATAAATAAATAATCATTAAAAAAAAGAAATTTGTATTAACTTTTAGGTGTCATGATGGATAGGTTTTTTTTTTTTTTAATCCTCTTAGAAGAAATACAATAATACAAAGATTATTCGGGCAGGGTGGCCATGTCTGCAGTCCCAGCTACTCAGGAGGCTGAGGCAGGAGAATTGCTTGAACCTAGGAGGCAGTGGTTGCAGTGAGCTGAGATTGTGCCACTGCACTCCAGCCTGAGCAACAAAGCAAGACTCTGTTTAAGAAGAAGAAGAGGAAGAAGAAGGAGGAGGAGGAGGAAAAGGAAGAGGACGAGGAGGAGGAGGAGGAGAAGGAGAAGGAGAAGGAGAAGGAGAAATACAATAATAAAATGAAATGATGCTGATTATTTGTTTCAGAATAACCTCATGGGGGGTGGGGGCAGGCAGTGGGAGATGCAACAAAACTAGCTATGAGTTGGTAATTCTTGAAGCTGGGAGATGAGTGTATGGGTTTCATGATATTATTCACTTTACTTTCAGATATTTTTGGAAACTTTCATAATAAAATGTTTAAATAAAATCCAACTAGTTATTTTCAACAAAAAAAGTGTAGTCTTGGTAGGAAGATGGGTTGGAGCCCCACTCTCAGTTCCTCCCCTTTCCCTGAGGTACCTTCACAGAACCTTAGGTCTCTATAGAACAGTTTGAAATCACTGATCTAGACCATAGATAGACAATTTTCTTCTGAAAAGGGCAAGATAGTCTAGGCTATGTGGGCCATATGGTCTTCGTTGCACTATCCAACTCAGCTGTTATAGTGTGAAAGTAGCCATAGATAATACATAAATGAATATGACTGTGTTTCAGTAAAACTTTATTCACAAAAACAGATAGTGGCTGGATTTGGCCTGCAGGTTGTTGTGTGCCAATCCTTGATCTAGATCAACCCCTTCCTTTTATTTGTTTTATTATTATTATTATTATTATTATTATTATTATAACTGAGACAGGGTCTCACTCTGTCACCCAGGCTGGAGGGCAGTGGTGTGATCATAGCTTTCTGCAATCTCAATCTCCTGGGTTCAAGCAATCTCCTCACCTCAGCCTCCTGAGTAGCTAGGACTACAGGCAGGTGCCACCACCTGGTTAATTTAAAAAATTTTTTGTAGAGTTAGGGGGTCTCACTATGTTGCCCAGGCTGGTCTTGAACTCCTGGCCTCAAGCAATCCTTCTGTATTGGCCTCCCAAAGTGCTGGGATTACATGCATCAGTCATCATGTTCAGCCTAACCCCTTCCTTTTAAAGTTGTGGAAACTGAGACCCAGAGGGTTAAAATGGCTCAAGATCACACACACACACACACACACACACACACACATGCATGCACACACACATCAGGACCTTGCGAGACCAACTGCTGCAGATCCCAAGACTTGACTTTGGGCCTGCATATCTTTGGTATTATGGGCAAATGAAAGCAAGCATATGGTAGGTGGGTGGAAGAAATCAGGGAAGCACTAGCTTATGTATCAGTGTCAGGTTCAGCTGTATGTATATACCAGTAAGCTGAAAATAACAGTAGCTGTCACAAAAATGAAGGTTATTTCACTCTCACATAGAAACAAAGTCTGGAAATAGACAGTTTAAGGCTCATGTATAGAATTTATCATCTTCTAGCTGAGTGCCATGGTGCATGCCTGCAGTCTCAGCTACTCTGAAGGCTGAGGCAGGAGGATCACTTGAGCCCAGAAGTTTGAGGCTGCAGTGAGCTATGCCCTCAGCACTGCACTTTGGCCTGGGCAACAGAGTGAGACCCACATCTCTAAAAAATAATAGATTAATAATAATCATCATCATCTTTGGAGACCTAGGTACTATCCTTAGCCCATGGCTTCAAGGGCTAAGGAAGATTACATCATGGCCCGATATAACTACTAGTCCCACCATTACAATCCTTCTTTCAGGCAGAAGGAAGAATAAAGAAGGGTGAGGGCTTTCTAATGGCATCAGTTCATTTTAAGGAGTCTTTCTGGAATTTCTTTATATCTCATTAGCCAGAACTTAGTTATATGTCACAGTTAGGGATAAAGGAACCTGGGGAATGTCGTCTTTATTTTAGGTTGCAATGCGCCCAGACATAAATTGAGTTCTATTACCAAGGAAAAGAGGATGAAAGACTTTTGAATAGACAATTAGCAGTCTCTGCCCCAAGTTATTTGAAGTCATTTTCACCTGAAAAACTCCAGCCTAGGGTGTTTAATGACTATGACAAAGCAGCATGAATTAATGGAAAGAGCACCCCAAGCTGCCCCCACTTCCCTATATGAACGCAGACAAGTCCTGTCCTTCTCTGTTGCTTCACTTTAGCCATATGCACAGTGAAAGGACTCTAACAGTTCCACTTGTAGGATTTTATTCCTAGGAAATACTGAGATACCTGATACCAGACAATATACATTTTAATAAGTTCTAGAAACAACCTATTAATAGATAATTCTACCCATCCGAGTTCAGTTTGGGGCACAGGCACCACCTGAGCTCAGAAAGGAACTTTATCAGGTGCTTACAAAAGGATTGGAAGGGCTGGAGGAAGGGGCTGAGGCTGAGCTTCCATCATTATGACTCTCAGAGCAGTGCAGATGAACTGGCCACCAAAGGGACAGCCGCATTGCCATCATCAGGAGGGCAGGGAAGCAGGGGGTGGCTGACAGACTATGAAGTTCAAGTATGCACTGCCATGGCTGTGATCCAAGGGGTCAGGAAGCCACAGCCACCAGCACCTCTCAACACCTACCATACTAGTGACCAGAGAGGGGAACACTGCTGCCAAATAACCCAATGTCTCCACGCTGGGTGGGAACAGCCAAAATCTGTGGGACAATGGCTCTTCCTGATTTCCACCTTTCAAATCTATCGGAAGTGAATCTAATCAATGAAACCTAATTTTCAATGAGAAACTTTACCAGGAAAGTAGGTTCACATGGGCCTTGGCCTTCTAGCCTCACATGTGGGAAAGCACACAGGAAAGAGGTTGGAATTGACATGTAGTGCTGGTGAACTATATACATGCACCACTCTATATAAATTAGCTAAACAAATTAAGGTGCATTCTGACAGTGGAATGCTTTTCAGCCATTAAAATCAATATCATTTTTTAGCCAATAAATACTTTCCAGTCACTTAAATGGGCAAGAAGGGAATCTTCTTAGAAGAATTCCAAACAACATATTTCTCCCTTCAGGGAGTGGAGTTTATTTCCACATGCACCCTTGAATGTGGCTGGACTTAGTGACGTGCTTCCTGAGGATAGAGAATGAAAAGGGAAAAATGGTAACTTTCTGGACACAGATCCAATCCGGTGTACCATATTGAGTTTAGTCATCAGGTCTTCGTAATCTTCTTCGATCTTTGAGAGTTTTCCAGGAACCTCATGGCCAGAAGTTTGCCAAGAACATTAACATCATCAGTAATAGATCATGTTGGTATCTACGCACCCCCTGATATAATGAAATAAGATGGGCACTTTGCCTCTGTGTATATTCTTTCCCCAACTCCATTTTAATCATGAGAAACAAATTCGAGGGACAGGCTATAAAATACTTAGCCAATAGTCTTCACAAGTATCAAAGTCATAAAAAACAAAAAATGATTAATAAAACTCTCAAAGATCAGAGAAGATAAAGGAGACCCAATGACTAAGGGCAATGTGGCACACTGGATTGGATCTATGTCCAGAAAGAGAGCATTTATGAGAAAGCTGGTGAAGTCCAAATAACATCTGGAGTCCAGTTAGCACCATACCGGCCAAGTGGTGGCTCACGCCTGTTATCCTAGCACTTTGGGAGGCTGAGATGGGCGGATAACCTGAGGTCAGGAGTTCGAGACCAGCCTGGCCAAAATGGCAAAGCTCCATCTCTACTAAAAATAAAAAAATTAGCCAGGCAGGCTGAGGCAGGAGAATCTCTTGAACCTGGGAGGCAGAGGTTGCAGTGAGCCGAGATCACTCTACTGCATTCCACCCTAGGCAACAGAGCAAGACTCCATCTCAAACAAAACAAAAAACAATATGCCAAGGAGCTTTGGTACCAAAGTACCAATTAGATCTTTTTGTTTGTTTGTTTTTGAGATGCAGTCTTGCTCTGTCACCCAGGCTAGAGTGCAATGGCACGATCTCAGCTCACTGCAACCTCCACCTCCTGGTTAGAGCAATTCTCCTGCCTCAGCCTCCTGAGTAGCTGGGACTACAGGCACCCACCACCACGCCCAGCTAATTTTTGTATTTTTAGTACAAATGGGGTTTCACCATGTTGGTCAGGCTAGTCTTGAACTCCTGACCTTGTGATCCACCCGCCTCAGCCTCCCAAAGTACTGGGATTACAGGCGTGAGTTACCACACCCAGCCAGATCTTAGTTTTGACGAATATGCCATAGTTATATATGACATTAACATCAGGGGAAGCTAAGTGAAGGATATATGAAAACTCTTTGTACTACCTTTCCAAGTTTTCTGTAAATCTAAATTTATTCCAAAATAAAATTTACTGGGTGCAGTGGTTCACATCTGTAATCCCAGCACTTTGGGAGGACACGGTGGGAGGACTGCCTGAGCCCAGGGGTTCAAGACTAGCCTGGGCAACATGGTGAGGACCCCCTGCCCCTCAGCTCTACAAATAAGTTATTTTTTTCAAAAAGGAATCAATGTTGCTCTGAAATGAAAATAGAATTTGATATGAAAATGTGTTCAGTAACTATTCAGTTAGTGAAAGAAGCAGGTAATAAAACATCAATATTAATAAAATGGTTAGTTAGCACTTACTGAGTGCTTACTGCATGCTAGCCTCTGTGCCAAATTATTTCCCTGGATCATCTCATTTAATTCTGAGAACTACCCTATGATGTAAATGCTATTATCCTCAATTTACTGTTGGGAAAACAATGGGCTAGATGGGTTATATAACTTGTCAATAAAATATGGAGGTAGTCTAACTCTGGAACTTGAGTTATGTGAAACACTACCATATATCACCATTTATCTTTACTTATAGTATATATATTCACAGAAGCCTAAAAAAGATATACTCCAAACTGTAAGAGAATTTTCTTTGTCATCTGGAGACCATGGGGGAGGGTGTCACATAAGTAAAATTATTTTAATTGTTTACAATTATCCTGTAATATCATAGTAAATTGGGTATTTGCATTAATAACAACAGAAAATGAGGCAGTAGGACTTTTGATTTCAAAAGGACTGTCCCGTTCTAACACTCTTGAATCCCCAAAGTCCCTGACATCTCTGAGGCAGAGGCAGAGGCTTGAGGTGGGAGTAGGAGGGTTTCTCAGCTCTCAGGATAGTGGGTGGTGGGGTGCAGTGAATTTGAGCTTTTAGTGACTCCAGGCTGTGCTTCCAGCCTTAACCTTCCTCCTCCAGCCCTCCTTGCCATCTTAATCGCTTTAGTGACTAGTAACACAGGGAGAAGCACAGCTTCTGTTTTGGTAAAAAAAAAAAAGTCATATACCCACAAACCAGTGCTTCCGTGAGGGTTGTTACCAAATTGGACTCTGGAAGGCGCAGCGACTGAGGAAAGTGTAGGGGCCAGGCTTGACGTTGGGAGTAGCCTGATCTAGCAGGCTCAGTCCTTTTACAAAGTTGTAAGATCCAAGGACATGTTCTCAAAGGTGTAAAAGAGAGACGCCAGGCCAGGTGCAGTGGCTGATGCCTGTAATCCTAGCACTTTGGGAGGCTGAAGTGGGAGGATTGCTTGAGCCCAGGAGTTTGAGAACAGCCTGGATAACATAAGTAAGACCCCATCTCTGTAAAAAAAATTTTTTTTTAATTAGCCGGGTGTGATGACAGGCACCTATGGTCTCAGCTATTTGAGAAGTTGAGGTAGGAAGATCACTTGAGCCCAGGAGGTCGACAATGTAATGAGTGAGCTGTGATCACACCACCGCACTCCAGCCTGGGTGACAGAGTGGGATCCTGTCTCAAAATAAAAAACACAACAGAAGCCAGGCTTTATTGAGCCCCTACCACTCTGGGTACTTTATGCGCATTACCTCCAATGTAGGTACCATCTAGAGCCACATCCCCCAGATAAGAACAGAGGGAGAAGCCCGCCGGGGTTCCCTCTGTATGATTCCAGGCTGTGCTCCCAACCTTAACCTTTCACCTCCAGCCCTCCTTCAATAACTTTCCTCAGTAAGCTCTCTCCTTACCAAGTCAGGAACCCTGTGAGCTGGCATAGAATCCGTGGAGGCCCAGAATGGTGTGGCTTTTCCATGTTTTCTCAGCTTCCACTCTCAAAAAGTAATCAACAAAGGGCCTAGTGACCAGGTGGTCATCATCATTCAAAACTCTGTTTCCAAGGAATGACTAAGGGAGGGAATTTGGGATCTGCCTTGGAAGGTAGAGCAGAAAGGGAGTAGCAGGGAGGAGAAAGGGAAAGACTTCTGCCTCTGAGGAACCAACACAGGAAAGGGCTAGGCTGATGCCACACATATCAGGACAAACCCAGCCCCAGTCCAGAGAGCTGACAGGGATGTAAAGGTTCAACATTGGAACTTCCCCTGGCAGAGCCATTCAGAGCAGAGCCAGCAGCTCGCAGTGCTCCCTTTCAGGGGCAGGGCTGGCGTGCAGGTGAAGGGAGGCTCATGGACCACCCATCAGAAGGAGGGCATGTGGACATCAGGCTGGGTGGCTAACTAGATCGTCTCTGTTCCCAAGATCCTATAATGACAATAACAATAGCGAAACTGAGCTCCTTCTGTGTGCGCATGTCATCTCACTTCACTCTAAGAAGGTATCACTCTCACCTAACAGGTGTGAAAACTGAGGTCCTGGACAGTTCTATTTATTTATTTTTCAGAGATGCATCTTGCTCTGTCACACAGGCTGGAGTGCTGTGGCGTGATCATAGCTCACTGCAGCCGTGACCTCCTGGGCTCAAGTGATCCTTCTGCCTCAGCCTCCCAAGCAACTGAGACTACAGGCACCTATCGCCTTGACCAGCTAATTTGTCCTAGACAGTTAAGCTACTTGCTCAAGTTCACACATCTGGTAAACAGTCTGTTTATCTGCAGAGCCAGTGTTCTTATCCAAGATACAGCCTACTTCTAGGCATCCAGGGATCTGTGATTCTAAAAGGATTAAGATCCTTGGAACCCATGATAAACAGACCAATGGGAGGTGACATCCTTATTTTTACAGGCTTTGATTTTATTGCAAGCCCCTAGTCAGTAGTCATTGGATTTGCCGAGGGACATAAGACTTTCCTTCTCTGAAGAAGCAGATTAGAAAACCTGTCCTCTTAAACTAAGTGGCCACAGCCCTTAAAGACATGGAAATCTAAAAGCAGCTCTGATGGGCACTCCCAAGAAATTACAGACTTGGGCTTTTTAAGACACTGGCACTAATTAAAGGAGAATGTCATGGAGAGGGTGGTGACCTGAACAACCATTCACCTCCCACACAGCACAATCTTGAGGTTCCATTTTGCTTTTAATAATATGCCAGGGATAGAAAGAATCTAGATCTGAAAATTTTCAGACTTCAGTTTTCAAATTTCTAGTCATATAATTGTGAAACTTTTTGGTCAAACAAAAAGTTTTATTTGTGGAATACCATTATCAAGAATTAGGCACATGAAGATTTTTAATTCTCACAGTAGTCTCAGTACTGTTATGACTCCCATTTTCCAGATAAGGAAATTGAGTTGCACAAAAGAATCAGTAACTTTCCCAAGGTCACAGTTGTTTTGTTTTGTTTTTTAAGAAGAAGTCTTGCTCTGTCGCCAGACTGGAATGCAGTAGCACAATCTCCGCTCACTGTAACCTCCGCTTCCTGGGTTCAGGTGATTCTTCTGCCTCAGACTCCTAAGTAGCTGGGACTACAGGGGAGCACCACCACACCCAGCTAATTTTTTGTATTTTAGTAGAGACAGGGTTTCACCATGTTGACCAGGATGGCCTCCATCTCCTGACCTCTTGATCTGCCCTCCTCGGCCTCCCACAGTGCTGGGATTATATGCATCAGCCACCATGCCTGGCCCAGGTCACACAGTTTTTAAGTGGTGAAGGAATTTAAATCCGGATCTGATGAAGTCTAGAACGTGGCTTTGTATCACTGGGCTGTAGAAGGAAGCCCATTAGATAAAATTGTAAGTTGGGCCAGGCACAGTGTCTCATGTCTGTAATTCCAGCACTTTGGGAGGTCAAGGCAGGATGATCACTTGAACCCAGGAGTTCAAGAGTGCAGTGAGCCACCATTGCACCACTGCATTCCAGCCTGGACCACAGAGCAAGGCCCCATCTCTAAAAAATAAAAATAAATTAAAAGATAAAAAGTAAAATTATGAGTTGAGCTGGCATGGCTTGGGTTTGGGTATGCTGGGCTGGAAAAGTCCAGTTCACTGAGACTTTCCTTTGTGCCCTTTGTGGCCCTTGGAAACCTTAATAGCATCAAAGCAGTTTTAGAAAACTGGAAACAAATGTCCTTCGATAGAGGAATGAATCACACTTTCTGGTATATTCATTCAGTGGAATACTTAATACTCAGTGGTAAGATAAAATTTCAAAATATGCTGAATGAAAAAGCTAGACAAAAATGAGAGCATGCTGTGTATTTTATATAAGACTCTAGAAAATGCAAACTAATCAATAGTGACAGTATGCAGATTGCTGTTTACTTGGGGGTAAGGAGAGGGTGGGAGGAATTACCAAGAAGTGCCAGGAAACTTTTTAGGTGATTAATATGGTCACTATCTTGATTGTGGTGATGGTTTCATGAGTCTCTCTCTCTCTTTCTTTCTCTCACTCTCTCTCTCTCTCTCTCTCTGTGTGTGTGTGTGTGTGTGTATGTGTGTGTGATATATGTATCTTAATTATACATTTTATCTTTTCAGTGGAAGATAGCAAAAAAAAAGAGTATACACTTTAAATATGTGCAGTTTATTGAATGAAATTATACCTCAAAATAGCAGTTAAAAAAAACTTCAGCTGGGTTCAGGGACTCATGCCTATGATCCCAATGCTTTGGGAGGCTGAGGCAGACAGATCACTTGAGCTCAGAAGTTTGGGACCAGCCTGGGCAACTTAGTGAAACCTCGTCTCTACAAAAAAAAAAAATACAAAAATTAGTCGGGCATGGTGGTGTGTGCCTGTGGTCCCAGCTACTTGGGAGGCTAAGGTGGGAGGATTGCTTGAGCCTGGGAGGCAGAGGTTGCAGTAAGCCAAGATTGGGCCACTACACTCCAGCCTGAGTGACAGAGATCCTGTCTCAGAAAAAGAAAAACAACAACAGCACACACACACACCACTTCAAAATTCAAAAGACTTGCTCAAGCTCACTCAGCACACTGATGGGGAGTCAGGCCAGACCAGAGCCCCCCTGTGGCTCACATCACTGTGAGGAAGGACGCCTCCCCCAGATATAGCCCCCAGGCTTCACCCTGCACTGAGGGCCAGGGTAGTTTCTCTTTGGTCATGGTAATGTGGGTACTGGACAAGCCAAGGCTCTGGCCACCAGTCAAATGGGTAGGTCAACAAGGCAAAGTTGGTGGGAGCTTCACCAGAAACAAGGGCTGGTTACTGGGAACAACCTAGAGGAGGCTGTACTCACAACCAGGGATCTTTGACACAAATATAAACCTGCTAGAAGAATTAGAAGAGACAATCTGTAAAATTATCTGGGCCCACACCTACTAACCATCTATCATGTGTTAGGGTCTGTCCTAGTCCACTATCTTATGGAGACTAGGTAAGGATGAAATGAGATAAATGAAAGGGCATGACACACTAAACAGGCATCTCCCAAATGGTAGCCATTACTCATCTATCAATTATTCCCTAAGTGCTTGCTCTAAGAGCTGAGGGAACAGATGCTTGGGCTGATCCTCCAGGCCAGGAAAGATACGTGGACAAAAAGCTTTGCCACAGCACTGAAGTTTGTGAGATAAATGCTTTGAGAGCCAAGAGGAGAAATAAATTACTTCCAGCTGTGGAGAGGTTTCATGGAGGCTGTGGTATGTAAGGGAGGGAAAGGAATTTGTACATGGAGACAAAGGAGGCTGGTGGAGATCATTCCACTTACAGGGGCAGCATGAACAAAAGCAAGACACCTGAGGAACAGGCTGGCTGGCTGCAGTGAGGAGTGGGAAAGCCTGGAAGGGTAGACTGGGGCCAAGTGCACAAGGAAGCCCCAGAGAAATATGTGGACACATCTGCTCCCCACTCCCACCCCTGCAGAAGCCTGAGCTCCGCTTTGTGATCTCATTCTGTGGACAGCCAGCTGGGCTGCTGGCAGGCGGGGGAGCTTCTCCAATGCCTCTGTGGCCTTCGAAGAGCAGAGCCAAGTGCCTCAGCTGGAAACTTGGATTTCTGCTGGAGGTGGTGGTGCAGAGAGGACTCAAAGGAAATGAACCCCTCTGAGAAGCACCGGCCCTAACAGGTACCAGTGTCTCAACTCTTGGGCGTTCCCAATGGGCCAGCCAGTCTGCACCAGGCCTCCCAGGGAAATTGAAAATGGAAAAAATCCTCAAGCTTGTTCTCTCAGAGCCCACAGAAACTTTTTTGAAAGAAACGGTCTTAAACTTCTCTGTGGATGGACAAGTCCACAAGACATTGCCATCTAGTGGCCAAGAAATGCATTTACCTTGTAGGCTGGAAAGGCGTCCCTGTACCCCTGAGGGACCACAAAGTCAGAAACGGCCCCCGAGATTTGTTTGTACTTTCATAATGGCACAAAAATTATGCTAGCAACCAGTTTAGAGTTAAAATAAAGTGTTATTTCTGGCTACCAAGATCCCTGAGGTGCATTATACATTGTGCAGATGGGGAAACTGCCTGTGAGACACATACGGTGGCTGGTCCCATGTCCGGGTTGGTCAAGTGCAGAGCCAGGTCTTATCCCAGTCTCCAGCAGCCCTGGGTCTGCAGTAAGCGCCCAATAAATGGTTAAAGTGGTGATTCTCAACATGCGATCCCCAAGAGCCTTTCAGAAGCCACATGAGGTTGAAAACGTCTGTAAGATGCCTTTTCCTCCTTAACAATTGTATGGTGAAGTTTTCCAGAGTCTAAATGAATGCAGTGACTTCATCTAGTCCCAATGGCTAATGGGATGTGTGCTTGGGTACTTTTTCTTTTAAAAATTCCTGTTTTAATTTCTTATGTAGTATAACCCACATAACCAAAACTGTTTGAGATCCTCAATAATTTTTTAATTTTTAAAAAATATTTTCTTTTCTTCTTTTTTTTTTTTTTTTTTGTGATGGAGTTTTGCTCTGTAGACCAGGCTGCTGTGAAGTAGTGTGATCTCAGCTCACTGCAACCTCCGCTCCCACCCCTCTACCCCTGCCTCATTTAAGTGATTCTCCTGTCTTCTCCTCCCTCATCTGGGATTACAGGCACCCACCACCAGGCCCAGCTAATTTTTGTATTTTTAGTAGAGATGGGGTTTCGTGTTGGCCAGGCTGATCCCGAACTCTTGACCTCAGGTGATCCACTGCCTTGGTCTCCCAAAGTGCTAGGATTACAGGCATGAGCCACCGCGTCCAGCCAAGATCCTCAATAATTCTTTTTTTGAGACGGAATCTCACACTGTTGCCCAGGCTGGAGTGCAGTGGCACGATCTCGGCTCACTGCAACCTCTGTCTCTCGGGTTCAAGTGATTCTCCTGCCTCAGCCTCCCAAGTAGCTGGGATTACAGGCGCCTGCCACCACACCCAGCTAATTTTTTATATTTTCAGTAGAGACAGGGTTTCACTATGTTGGCCAGGCTGGTCTTAAACTCTTGACCTCACGATCTGCCCGCTTCGGCCTCCCAAAGTGCTGGGATTATAGGTGTGAGCCACCATACCTGGCCTGATCCTCAATAATTTTTAAGAGTATATGAGATCTACTCGGCCGGTTGCAGTGACTCACGCTTATGATCCCACCTTGGCCTCCCAAGGTGCTAGGATTATAAGCCTGGTCAACATAGTGAAACTCTGTATCTTTCTTGCTCCTAGATTAGTGTTCCCTTCAAATCTGAGTGATTTTTAACTAGCAACCACTGCTCTAATAAATTTACATGTATCACTTCATTTAATCCCCACAACCACTATTTGCAGTAGAAGCGATCATCACATTTTATGTCTGTGAACACTGAGAAGTTAAGTGGCCCAGCTGGGAGGTACTGGAGCTTCAACTCTATCCCAGGAAGTCTGTCTCCACAGCCTCTTCCCACTATTCCACTTGCCTTAACATTTGATAACCTTTGGTGCAATTCACTTGATACACAAACATTTTTCAAAATATAGAGTCTATGAAACCGGTGAAAAGAAAGGGAATCACTGTTCTGGGTCAATGCCTCCACTTTACAGGAGAGGAAAAAATGAGGCCCAGAGAGGGTAAGTGATTTGCTAAAGATCACACAGCAAAGAATCAGAATCTACAGGGTGTCTGACTTCCAGGTGGGAACTCTCAAAACTCAAACCCAAGTAAGCATAACCAACTACACATGAGCAAGCAACACCAAGACCAGGCAAGACAACATCTCCAACAAAAGCAGCTCGATTTTATTTCAAGGAAGCTAGAAAGGAACAGAACAACCGAGGGTCTCTGCAGGAACACCATTGCTCAGCATGACTGCCAAGTCCCAGGTCTGTCTTGGAAGCCAGGGGAGGATCAGGAGCCTAGGAAAGATGGAAAGTTAGCTGGAACAAAGGCGCCATCTGCTGTGCACATAGCAATATTGCAAAGGCAATAAACGTTGCACTAAGGCAATAAATGTTGCACTAAGATAATGTGATTCCTTTTATATGACATGTCCAGGGTAGGCAAGTCCAAAGTAGCATAAAGCAAATTAGTGGCTGCCTGGGGATGGAGAGATGGGGAGTGGGGAGTGACTGCGTAATGGATAGAGGGTGTGTTTCTGAGATGATGAAAAAGTTTTGAAACTAGAGAGAGATGGTGGTCATACAACATTGTTAATGTACCAAATGCCACTAAATGATAGACTTTAACCCATTTATGCCTAGTGTTCCATTACTGGAACGCTAAGCTTGTGGGAGTTAACTTATATCCTACTGCTCAAGATCATCACCAAAGTTTGATTTTTCACACACAAAAAATTGCAACATCCAGCATAAATGGGTTAAAATACTTAATTATTATATCTTGTGAATTTCATCTCAATAACATGAGAAAACATGTTTCCTATGAGAAAAACACATTAAGCTACGTGTGATTTACATCCAACAGATATTACTTTTTTAGTTAAAAAAAATTCATATGCCCAGGCCTGGAGTTTCTAATCCAAGATGTGTGTATTAGGACTCCCCCATGTATATAGCTAGCTCAGGAGGAGTTTTTTTCCTTCTCGCCCTCCATTCCTTTTTGTTAGAGAGTGCTTTTATCAAATACAATCTTACAGAAAAGCCCAATATGACCCAGGGCTGTTTGGGAGCTCTGGAGGGTCCAGAGCCCCATCTACTCACCCTCCCTACAAAACCCTAGGGGTGGAGGCATGATATAAGAAACAATGTCCTATAAGATGCCGGAAATTGCTGATGTTTTACTTTCCTAGAGGATAAGTCTTCATATGTGGACAGATTGCACAGCAACCTCCACAAAGCAGGAAAGCAGGTTGGAGGTTTTAGCCCCATTTTACAGATGGGAAGACCAAATCTCTGTAATATAAAAAGTGTCCAAAGTCAGTGTGAAATGAGAACAGAGTTAGAATTAGAATCCTAGATCCCAGGCTGGGCACACTGGCTCATGCCTGTAATCCCACTTTGAGAGGCTGAGGCGGGTGGATCCCGAGGTCAGTTCAAGACCAGCCTGGCCAAGATGGTGAAACTCCATCTCTACTAAAAATACAAAATTAGCCTGGCACAGTGGCAGGTGCCTGTAATCCCAGCTACTCGTGAGGCAGGAGAATCGCTTGAATCCAGGAAGCAGAGGTTGCGCTGAGCCAAGATCGCATCACTGCACTCTAGCCTGGGCAACAGAGCAAGACTCCATCTCAGAAAAAAAAAAAAGAATCTTGGATTCCTCATTATTCATCCTGGGCTCATTCCTGAACATGGGTTCTATCTATGGATGAAAAGTGCATGACGAAAACAGATGCCTGTGACATCTTGTGACTTGCATGTGATGTTACCACATACACAGAGCACTGCTGTGGCTCAGTTTCCAAACTTACGCCTTTGGGAAGGACTATCAGTCAGCTGTGGCTGGCCCCTGTCTGGAGGGTCTCCGTGGACCCATCCACAGGGACAATGCCACCAGTAACAGTTACAGAACTCCAATTCAGTATATCTGACTGTCCTCCTGCCTTTGCCACTCACCTGGGTGGGGCTTTGGTTGAATCACTTCCCCTCTCTTGGCCTCATTTTTCTCAATCAGTCAGGGCACTAAATCACATCAGGGATGTGGCGATCATTGTAGTTCACGAGTCAAAGACACTACAGGGGCAGTGGCAACCAGGAGGGCCCTGCTGAGACTGTGGCTGGATCAATGAATAAGGTCTGCCTGGTTCCAGAGTGAAGAGTGCTGGCACAGTGCCCCTTACTGCCTCACTGGATTACATAAAAGTGAAGAGAACATCTAGCTCAGACATGCTATTGTTTTTGTACCAGGCTGGACAGAGGGCATGCTCAGGAAGCTGACAACAGTTTCAAGTAGAGAGAGTGGCACAGTCTGAATTAACTCACTTGGTCAGGGTACAAGAGAACAAGGCCCAAGGCAAAAGTGTCAACTCTGATGAGACAGTCAGTTTATCAAAGCCAGAGCCATGCATGGTGATATGTGCCTATAGTTACAGCTACTTAGAAAGCTGAGGCAGGAGGATCACTTCAGCCCAAGAGTTAAAGGCTACAGTGCACTATGATCACAACTATGAAGAGCTACTGCCCTCCAGCCTGGGCCACAAAGTGAAACACTCTCAAACAAACAAATCAAGAAGTCAAAGGTGCATTGCTTAGGGTCATATACTATAAACTTCAACCCTGCTAACCATGAAATGCAACCTCCACGTCCTAAAGAGGACTCTGGGAGACATTACACAGTGCTCTCTCCACTCAGAGGGGCTGTAAGGATTCCCTGAACTTGTGATTTGCATTAGACATAATATTTGTAACCACTCCAAAGAAAGTGGACAGTGGATTGAAAAGAACCCGGGGGCTCTCCTGTTCCACTCAAGCTCTCAGAGGCCAAGGTGTTAGCTCTGATGAGAAGTGTGAGCAGCAGGTTTGTTCAGCAAGTGCTGGGGCCTTACCCACCTGCCCCCTTTGGTCCATCCTGCAAGCTGTGGGGACCAGGTCCCTCCTACTCGAGGCCAAGGTAGGAAACAGTCTTTCCTGTTTTCTTCAGGGTTGCAAGCAGAGTGTCCATGCTGTGCTCAGATTCAATGCAGACCTTCTTGTTGGGCAGGTCAATGTCATACTTAACTCCTGCAGGAAGAGGAAATGGGGTGTGGGGAAAGGAAGCAGAGACCCTCCCAGTTACAGCAAGAAAGAGTTCAGGCTCTAAATTACTACTCACAACTACCCCTTCCCTTTCCTCTAGAGCAGGGATTGGCAAACTTCTTCTGTAACGAACCAGAAAGTAAATGTTTTAGGCATTATGGGCCACATATGCACTCTGTTGTATATTCTGTGTTATTTATTTATTTACTTATTTTTTATTTTATTTTATTTATTTTTGAGACAGAGTCTCACTCTGTCATCTAGGCTGGAGTGCAGTGGCGTGATCTCAGCTTACTGAAACCTCCGCCTCCCAGGTTCAAGAGCTTCTCCTGCCTCAGCCTCCCAAGTAGCAGGGATTATAGGCACCCACCACCACAACAGGCTAATTTTTGTATTTTTAGTACAGATGAGGTTTCACCATGTTGGCCAGGCTGATTTCCCGCCTCAGCCTCCCAAAGTGCTGGGATTACAGATGTAAGCCACCACGCACAGCCATCCTGTCTGTTTTTATAATTCCATTCTTGAATGTACAAAAATAGGCTGTGATCAGGATTTGACCCATGGGCTGTAGTGTGCTCATCCCTGCTCTATACTAGGGCTTTTTGAGAAACACACACTCTGCTGCCCAGGTCAGTGGCACGATCTCAGCTCACTGCAACCTCCACCTCCTGGGTTTAAGTGATTTTTGTGCCTCAGCCTCCGGAGTAGCTGGTACTACAGGTGTATGCCACCACACCTGGCTAATTTTTGTATTTTTAGTAGAGGCAAGCTTTAGTCATGTTGGCCAGGCTGGTCTTGAACTCCTAACCTCAAGTGATCTGCTCGCCTTGGCCTCCCAAAGTGCTGGGATTATAGGCATAAGCCACTGTGCCCAGCCAATTTCTTTTTGTTTGTTTTAATTGCAAATGTAATACAGATACATTTTTTTTTCAAAAAAGCAAACATTTCTAAATATAAGTAGAAGCGGTAAGGCCCCCTACTGATCCTACCCCTAGAGATCACCGTGAACAGTACGGCTTCTATCCAGACTGTCTCAGATAGACAAATGAAAAATAACTCCTCCAAATGGTATCACATTGTATAAACAGGTTTTGCTAATATTTTACTTTTCTTATTCTTCATTAATTAAAAATTTTTTTTTGAGACAGGGTCTCACTGTATTATCCAGGCTGGAGTGCAGTCGTACAATCATGAATCACTGCAATCTTGAACGCTCAGGCTCAAGTGATCCTCCCATCTCAGACTCCCAAGTTGCTGTAACTACAAACACATGCCACCATGCCTGGTTAAGTTTTGTATTTTATGTATTTTAGGGTTTTGCATATTGTCCAGGCTGGTCTTGAACTTCTGGGTTCAAGCAATCCACCTGCCTCGGCTTCCCAATAATGCTGGGACTACAGGTGTGAACCACTGTACCCGGCCCATTCTTTTTTTTTTTTTTTTTTGAGACAGAGTCTCATTCTGTCATCCAGGTTGGAGTGCAGTGGGGTGATCTCAGTTCAGTGCTGCAGCCTCTGCCTCCCGGGTTCAAGTGATTCTCTTGCCTCAGCCTCCCGAGTAGCTGGATTATAGGCATGAGCCACCATGCCTGGCTAATTTTTGTATTTTTAGTAGAGACGGGGGTCTCACCATGTTGGCCAGGTTGGTTTCGAACTCCTGACCTCAGGTGATCCACCTGCCTCGGCCTCCCAAAGTGCTGGGATTACAGGCATGAGCCACGGCACCCGGGGCTATTCTTTTATCAAAAGCTACAATCTTCCACAGTGTGGATGTACCACACATCTACTTAATTAATCCACTGCTAAAGGTCACTGAGGATGCTTCTAAGTTTCACCACTATCACGATAATGTTATAGTAAACATACTTGAACTTGTCTTAAAAAACTTATAAAAATATTTTTATACCATGAATTCACAGAATGGAAATTGTGACGCAACAGATGTTTGGCACATTTTTAATGTTTAACAGACATTGCAAAATCACCCTCCTAAATGGCTATGCCAATTTAAAGCTCCCCAGCAGCCCATGGGAGGACTTAAGAGTTTTATTCTGACAAAAGAGTGCAGAAAGAAAGGAAACTCTTAATAGGTTCTAGGCCTGGCCCCACCATTGACTTGCTGGGTGACCACTGGGGAGCAGAGGGGCAAGTCCTGCTTCTTACAGGCTTCAACTACCTCATCTGTATATAAAGGAGTCAGGGCTGGCCAGCTCCTGTGGTCTTTCCAGCTTAAGGATGCCACTAGTCTATGATTCCTCAGCCCTAGCACTGTTCTTTTAGAGTCCTAAGCAACTTAGAAAACTCTACTGACCCTTCTCAAGAGGTCACCCAAGAGGGGACAGTAGGAAAAGATGGGGACAAAAGATGACACTGAAGCTTAAAGTCAGATCCTCCAGCAAGGTACCTTAAAAATCATATGGTTGGCTGGGCATGGTGGCTCATGCCTGTAATCACAGCACTTTGGGAGGCTGAGGTGGGTGGATTACCTGAGGTCAGGAATTCAAGACCAGCCTGGCTAACATGGCGAAACTCTGTCTCCACTAAAAATACAAAAATTAGCTCAGTGTGGTGGCATGTGGCTGTAATCCCAGCTATTTGGGAGGGTGAGGCAGGAGAATCGCTTGAATCTGGGAGGCAGAGGTTGCAGTGAGCCGAGATCGTGTCACTGCACTCCAGTCTGGGCAACAAGAGTGAAACTCTGTCTCAAAAGAAAAAAAAAAATAGCCAGGTTTGGTGGTGGGCACTTATAATCCCAGCTACTCAGGAGGCTGAGGCAAGAGAATTGTTTGAACCTGGTGTGGGGCGGGGACGCAGGTTGCAGTGAGCCGAGATCGTGTCACTTCACTCTAGCCTGGGCAACAGATCAAAATTCCATCTCAAAAAAAGAAAAAAAAGCATCAACAGCCAAAGCTGTTACAGATATACAAGACATAATTCCCATACTACAGCTGGGGAAACCCAGGCCTGAGGAAGAAGAGCCCCCAGTCATGTGGCAAGTCAGCAGCCAGGTTTTTTCCACTGTCTCAGGTTCTTTCACATTAAGATCCCAGTTCACAGGGCTAGAGGCCAACCACTGACTCACTGTGGGACTCTGGGCAAGTCACTTCCCCTCCTGGGCACTGGCCTCAACATCCCCATTCCAAAGATGGAAAGTACAGCTCAGAGGACTGCTAATGAGATCATGTCCATGTGGAAGCCATTTGAAAACTTAATGTCATAATTATTTAAGGTTTAAAAAAATTTTTTTTGGAGAGATCCAAGATGGCCACGTAGCAGCAGCTCAGGATTGTAGCTCCCAGTGAAAGCGCAGAGAGCAAGTGGACGCCACAATTGCAGACGAATTTTTGATGCCCACGAACTGGGAGATTCCCGGCGAAGGAGCCACACGGGTCGCCAGCGCGACTCTTTTGGCAGGTGCAGCACTTCTCGGTGCGGAGCATACAGGACTGGGTGCCCTTTTAGTCGGGCTCCGCTGGTCCCATCCCCGCAAGGAGAACAGCAATGGAAGCGCTGAGGACTGAGAGCAAGCACAGCTGAACTCGGGAAGGCCCAGCTCTGTGGGGAAGGGGCGTCCGCCAAAGGAAAACCAAGAAAGAGAAAAAACGTCATCACCAACAAGCCGGACGTCCACTCAGAGACCCAATCTGAAAGTCGGCAATTACAAAGACAACAGGTGGATAAATCCACAAAAATGGGAAGAAACCAGTGCAAAAAGGCTGAGAACACCCGAAATCAGAATGCCTCTCCTCCTACAGGGGATCGCACCTCCTCATCAGCAAGAGAACAAGGCTTGACGGAGGATGAATGTGATGAACTCACAGAATCAGGCTTCAGAAGGTGGATAATAAGAAACTTCTGTGAGCTAAAA
>PVKP010039045.1:0-20441 GCA_004027715.1 Plecturocebus donacophilus
TTTTTTTTTTTGAGATGCAATCTTCCTCTGTCACCCAGGCTGGAGTGCAGTGGCACGATCTTGGCTTACTGCCAAGAATTCAAGCAATTCTCCTGCCTCACTGTTCCTGAGTAGCTGGGACTACAGGTGCGTGCCAGCATGCCCAGCTAATTTTTTTTGTGTGTGTTTTTAGTAGAGACAAGGTTTCACCAAGTTGGCCAGGCTGTCCTCGAACTCTTGACCTCAGGTGATCTACTCTCCTTGGCCTCCCAAAGTGCTGACATTACAGGTGGGAGCCACTGTGCCCATCCTGAAAACTACAATTAAAGAAGAGAAAGAGGAAAAAAGTTAAAGAAGAATATGCAACAGAGAGGATTCTGAGAAGATGACGGAGTAGGAAGCACCAGGAGTCTGTCTCTCCACCTAGACAACAACTATATTGGCAGAATCTGTCTGATATAACTGTTTGGGAAATCTGGATGATATGGAAACTTCCAGAGGTTTCCATGGGTTGTAAATTGTGGTTATTTTAGTTAATCAGCTCTTAACAAGGTAACAACTCCCTATCCCTCACTCCCAGCCTTGTGGCAGGGAGTTATGTGTGTGTTCCTGGAGCAGCTTGCATACAGCTAGTCAGAGACCAGATGGACAAAAAGGACCCTGCTTTCCAAATTTTGAGGATCTTTAGTCTGATTTCTGATTGCTGCTTTTGATCACACAGGTGTGGAAAAACAGGAAAAACAGGTGGTCAGCCACTGTTGTGGCTCTATAGCTAAATGACTTCCATGAGATTTAAAGGGCCAGAACTCCTCTCCTCTTTGTTTTCTTCTTCTCTTTTTTGGAGCCAGATATTACTGTCTAGGACATTCAAAAGCAACTGCATGTATGGGGAAAATTAGGAAGTAATCTCACATACCCACGGAAAGGCTCAGAAAGACCTAAGAAATCATTGTTTACACCTCAAGCCTCAAGCTAATCCTTGGAACAGAGACAGCCTACAATAATAAAAATTAATACATAAATAAATAAAAACAATAACAAAAAATCCCCAGCAAACCCAGGGGAAGGAGGAAAATCTGATTTTTCAGAATTACCGCATTACTAGATTCAGATGTCCAGTTTTCAATAAAAAAGTCCTAAAGCATGCAGAGAAACAGGAAAATAGGCCTATTCAAAGGAAAATTATAAATCAACAGAAATTGTCCCTGAAAGAAACCACTGGCAGATCTATCAAACAAAGATTTAAACAACGGTCTTAAGAATGCTCAAAAACTTGGGGGAGATGTGGAAAAAGTGAGATAAGTGATGTATAGGCAAAATGGAAATATCAATAAAAAGAAAACTAAAAGAGAAACAAATGAAGTCTTAAGCTGGAAAGTACAATAACTGAAAAATTCACTAGAGGATTCAAAGGCAGATTTGAGCTGGCAGAAGAAAGAATTAATGGGTTTGAAGATAAGACAATGGAAATTATCAAGTCTGAGGAGTAGAAAGAAAAAAGATTGAAGAAAACTGTACGGAGCCTATAGAGACTCGTCGGACACCATCTGACAGTAGTCAGACACCATCACCATCAGGTGGGCCTACTAACCATTTTGGGAGTCCCAGAGGAGAAAAGAGAAATTCTAAAAAGCAGAGAAAATATGTCAAGAAATGATACTGAAAATTCAAATTTACTGAAAGACACAAATGCAAACATCCAAGAAACTCAACAAACATCAAGATGAACTCAAAGAGACCCACACTGAAGTGCAGTATGATAAAACTTTCTAAAGACAAAAAGAGAATCATGAAGGCAGTAAGAGATGGATTGATATGGTCTTACATCTCATTGAAGTTCTGTTAATTTATTTTTAGTTTTTTCTAAACTAAAAATGTGTGTTCCATTTTGGATAGTTTCTGTAGCTGTGTCTTCAAGTTCACTAATATTTTCTTCTGCAATTCCTAATGTGCCATTAATTTGTTCAGTATATTTCTCACTTCAGCCATTTTAGTTTTTATGTCTAGAAGTTACATTTTTATTTCACTCCTCCCTGCACACGCACACCTTCCATGTCTCTACTTAACATGTTTACTTTTACCATTAACTTCTGAACATGTGGATTAAATTTATGATAACTGTGTCTTTGGCTACTAATTCTATCATCTGTGTCATTTCTGGACTGGTTTCTATTAATTTTTGATACTTCTTTACATATGTGATAGTTCTTTAATTGAATGACAGACATTCTGTATTTTACTTTGTTGTGCTAGAAATTTTTGTATTCCTGTGTATATTTTAAATTTTTGAGCTTTGTGTTTGATGCTGGTTAAGGTACTTGGAAAATGTTTGATCTTTCGGACCTTGCTTCTAAGGTTTTTGTGCTTGTTTGTTTTTTGAGACAGAATCTTGCTCTGTCATTCAGGCTGGAGTACAGTGACATGATCTCAGCTTACTGCAACCTCTACCTCCTAAGTTCAAGCTATTCTCCTGCCTCAGCCTCGCAAGTAACTGGGATTACAGGTGCACACCACCACGCCTGGCTAATTTTTGTATTTTTTGTAGAAACTGAGTTTCACCATGTTGACCAGGCTGGTCTTGAACTCCTGACCTCAAGTGATCCACCTGCCTTGGCCTCCCAAAGTGCTGGTATTACAGGCATGAGTCATCGTGCTCAGCTTCTAAGGTTCTTTCTCAGGTATTGAGTTATTTGCTCTTCTACATGTGAATATTTCAGCCACAGATTCCAGAGGAGTCTCCTGGAGATTACCACAGTTCTCTCTCTGTGCAGCAGTCTCCTCTCTGGTGCTATGTCTGGAGTGCTCCAGCTACTCTGACTCCCAGCTCTGCCTGACTCTTGGCTAGCTAACTAGCCCAACTAGCAGCCTGCCTCCCTGGGCTCCCAACTCTGCTCTTCAACAGAAGGAAGCTGTCTGTGTTCCCAACTCTGTGTCACATCCTGGGAACTCTTTAGGCAATAAATTGGGGCAATCATAGGACTCACCCAGAGAGTAAACATTTTACCCAATAGGTAGTTTTTCAGTCTTTGCCCTGGCCCTCCCTCCCTACTTTTGGAATCCCCAGTCTCTGCTGTTCCTATCTTTATGTCAGTGTGTACCCAAGGTTTAGCTCCCACTTATAAGTGCAATATTTGATTTTCTGTTTCTGCATTAATTCTCTTAGGGTAATGGCTCCCAGCTACATCCATGTTGCTGCAAAGGACATGATTTCATTTTTATGGAATACCAATAGTATTCCATAGTATATATATACCACGTTTTCTTTATCCAATCCACCATTGACAGGCACCTAGATTAATTCCTTTTTTTTTTTTTAATTGTACTTTAGGTTCTGGGATACATGTGCAGATCATGCAGGATTGTTGCTTAAGTACACACATGGCAAGGTGGTTTGCTGCTTTCATCCTCCCATCACCTATATCTGGTATTTCTCCCATCGTTACCCTCCCCACCTCCCTATCCCCTGCTGTCCCTCCCCTAGCCTCCCCCAACTGACCACAGTGTGTGATGCTCCCCTCCCTGTGTCCACATGTTCTAATTATTCAACACCCACCTATGAGTGATAACATGCAGTGCTTGGTTTACTGTTCTTGTGTCAGTTTGCTGAGAATGATGTTTCCAGATTCATCCAGATTCATCCATGTCCCTATGAAGGACACGAACTCATCATTTTTTATGGCTGCATAGTATTCCATGGTGTATATGTGCCACATTTGCTTTATCCAGTCTATCATTGATGGACATGTGGATTTGTTCCAGGTCATTGCTATTGTAAACAGTATTGCAATGAACATATGTGTGCATGTGTCTTTATAATAGAATGATTTATAATTCTTTGGGTAAATACCCAGTAATGGGATTGCTGGGTCAAATGGAATTTCTATTTCTAGGTCCTTGAGGAATCGCCACACTGTCTACCACAATGGTTGCACTAATTTGCACTCCCACCAACAGTGTAAAAGTGTTCCTATTTCTCCACATCCTCTCCAGCATCTGTTGTCTCCAGATTTTTAAATGATCTCCATTTTAACTGGCGTGAGGTGGTATCTCAATGTGGTTTTGATTTGCATTTCTCTAATAATCAGTGATGATGAGCATTTTTTCATATGTTTGTTGGCCTCATATATGCCTTCTTTTGAAAAGTGTCTGTTCATATCCTTCACCCACTTTTGGATGGGTTCGTTTGTTTTTGTTCTTGTATATCTGTTTTAGTTATTTGTAGATTCTGGATATCAGCCCTTTGTCAGATGGGTAGATTGCAAAAATTTTTTCTCATTCTGTTGGTTGCCAGTTCACTCTAATGATTGTTTCTTTTGCTGTACAGAAGCTCTGGAGTTTAATTAGGTCCCATTTTTCTATTTTGGCTTTTGTTGCCAATGTTTTTGGTGTTTTAGTCATGAAGTCCTTGCCTATGCCTATGTCCTGAATGGTTTTGCCTAGGTTTTCTTCTAGGGTTTTTATGGTGTCAGGTCTTATGTTTAGATATTTAATCCATCTGCAATTAATTTTAGTGTAAGGTGTCAGGAAGGGGTCCAGTTTCAGCTTTTTGCACATTGCTAGCCAGTTTTCCCAACACCATTTATTAAACAGGGAATCCTTTCCCCATTGCTTGTTTTTCTCAGGTTTGCCAAAGATCAGATGATTGTAGACATGTGATGTTGCTCTGAGGCCTCTATTCTGTTCCATTGGTCTGTGTCTCTCTTTTGGTACCAGTGCCATGCTGTTTTGATTACTGTGGCCTTGTAGTATAGTTTGAAGTCAGGCAGCAGGATGCCTCCAGCTTTGTTCTTTTTGCTTAGGATTATTTTGGCTGTGTGGGCTGCCTTTTGGTTCCATATGAAGTTTAAGATGGTTTTTTCCAGTTCTGTGAAGAAGGTCATTGGTAGCTTGATGGGGATAGCACTGAATCTGTAAATTACTTTGGGCAGTATGGCCATTTTCACGATGTTAATTCTTGCCAACCATGAACACGAAATGTTTTTCCATCTGTTTGTGTCCTCTCTTATTTCCCTGAGCAGTGGTTTGCTGTTCTCCTTGAAGAGGTCCTTTACATTCTTTGTTAGTTGTATTCCTAGGTATTTTATTCTCTTTGTAGAAATTGTGAATGTGAGTTTTCTCATGATTTGGCTCTCTTTAAGTCTGTTATTGGTGTATAGAAATGCTTGTGATTTCTGCACATTGATTTTGTATCCTGAGAGTTTGCTGAAGTTGCTTATCAGTTTCAGGAGATTTTGGGCTGAGATGATAAAGTCTTCTATAATCATGTCATCTGCAAATGGAGACAATTTGACTTCCTCCTTTCCCAATTAAATACACTTTATTTCTGTTTCTTTCCTGATTGCTCTGGCTGCAGCTTCCAATACCATATTAAATAGGAGTGGTGAGAGAGGGCATCCTTGTCTAGTGCCGGATTTCAAAGGGAATGTTTCCAGTTTTTGCCCATTCAGTATGATATTAGCTGTGGGTTTGTCATACATAGCTTTTATTATTTTGTGATACGTACCCTCAATACCTAGTTTATTGAGAGTTTTTAGCATAAAGGGCTGTTGAATTTTGTCAAATGCCTTCTCTGCATCTATTGAGATACTCATGTGGTTTTTGTCTTTGGCTCTGTTTGTGTGATGGATTGCATTTATAGACTTGTGTATGTTGAACCAGCCTTGCATCCCTGGGATGAAGCCTACTTGATCATGATGAGTAAGCTTTTTGATTTGCTATTGCATTCTGTTTGCCAGTATTTTATTGAAGAGAGTTTTGCATCAATGTTCATCATGGATATTGGCCTGAAATTTTCTTTTTTAGCTGTATCTTTGCCCAGTTTTGGTATTAGGATGATGTTGGTCTCATAAACTGAGTTGTGGAGGATTCCCTCTTTTTGTATTGTTGGAATAGATTCAGAAGGAATGGTACAAGCTACTCTTCATACGGCTGGTAGGATTTGGCTATAAACCCTTCTGGACCTGGGCTTTTTTTAGTTAGTAGGCTGTTATTTGCTGCCTCAATTTCAGCCTTTGTTATTGGTCTATTCAGGGATTCCACTTCTTCCCTGTTTAGTCTTGGGAGAATGCAAGTGTCCAGGAATTTATCCATTTCTTTCAAATTTACTGGTTTGTGTGCATAGAGGTGTTTGTAGTAACCTGTGATGGTAGTTTGTATTTCTGTGGAATTGGTGGTGATGTCCCCTTTATTGTTTTTTATTGCATCTATTTGATTCTTCTTTCTTTTCTTTTTTTATTAGTCTGGCTGATGGTCTATCTATTATGCTGATCTTTTAAAAAAAAACCAGCTCCTGGATTTGTTGATTTTTTGAAGGGTTTTTTTGTGTCTCTAACCCCTTCAGTTCTGCTCTGATCTTAGTTATTTCTTGTCTTCTGCTAGCTTTTGAGTTTTTTTCATCTTGCTCCTCTAACTCTTTCAATTTTGATGATACGGTGTTGATTTTAGACGTTTCTTTGCTCCTCATATGGGCATTTATTGCTATGAATTTCCCTCTAGACACTGCTTTAAATGTGTCCCAGAGATTCTGGTATGTTGTGTCTTAGTTCTCATTGGTTTTGAAGAGCATCTTTATTTCTGCCTTCATTTCATTGTTTATCCAGTCTACATTCAGGAACCAGTTGTCCATTTTCCATGAAGTTGTGCAGTTTTGAGTTAGTTTACTAATCCTGAGTTCTAATTTGATTGCACTGTGATCTGAGAGACTGTTGGTTATGATTTCCATTCTTTTGCATTTGCTCAGGAGTGATTAACTTCCAATTATGTGGTCAGTTTTAGAGTAGGTGTGATGTGGTGCTGAGAAGAATGTACCTTCTGTGGATTTGGGGTGGAGAGTTCTGTAAATATCGATTAAGTTTGCTTTGTCCAGAACTGCATTCAAGTCCTGGATTTCCTTGTTTATTTTCTGTCTTGTTGATCTGTCTAATATTGACAGTGGGGTGTTAAAGTCTCCCACTATTATTGTGTGGGAGTCTAAGTCTCTTTGTAGGTTGTTAAGAACTTCCTTTATGTATCTGGGTGCTCCTGTATTGAGTGCATATATATTTAGAATAGTTAGCTCTTCTTGTTGTATTGATCCTTTTACCATTGTGTAGTGTTCTTCTTTGTCTCTTTTGATTTTTGTTGGTTTAAAGTCCATTTTATCAGAGACTAGAATTGCCACGCCTGCTTTTTTTTTTTTTGCTCTCCATTTGCTTGGTAAATCTTCCATCCCTTTATTTTGAGTCTATGTGTGTCTTTGCATGTGAGATGGGTCTCCTGAATACAGCACACTGATGATTCTAGGCTTTTTATCCAATTTGCCAGTCTGTATCTTTTGATTGGGGCATTTAGTCCATTTACATTTAATGTTAATATTATTATATATGAATTTGATCCTGTCATTTTATTACTGGTTGGTTGTTTTGCCCTTTGGTTGGCATACTTTGTTCATTGCATCATTGGTCTTTACCATTTGGTTCTTTTTTGCAGTGGCTGGTAATGGTTTTTCCTTTCTGTGTTTAGTGCTTCCTTCAGGAGCTCTTCTAGGGCAGGTCTGGTCATGACAAAATCTTTCAGCAATTGCTTGTCCTTAAAGGATTTCATTTCTCCATCACTTATGAAGCTTAGTTTGGCTGGATATGAAATTCTGGGTTGAAAGTTCTTTTCTTTAAAGATGTTGAATATTGGCCCTTACTCTCTTCTGGCTTGTAGGGTTTCTGCTGAGAGATCCACTGTGAGTCTGATGTGCTTCCCTTCGTGGGTGACCTGATCTTTCTCTCTTGCTGCTCTTAGTATTTTTTCCTTTATTTCAACCCTGGTGAACCTGACGATTACATGCCTTGGGGTTGTTCTTGTAGAGGAGTATTGTTGTGGTGTTCTCTGTATTTCCTGTATTTGAATGTTGGCTTGCCTTGCTAGGTTGGGGAAGTTCTCCTGGATAATATCCTGAAGAGTGTTTTCCAGCTTGGATTCATTCTCCCTGTCATCTTCTGGTACACCAATCAGGTATAGATTAGGTGTTTTCACATAATCCCATATTTCTTGAAGGCTTTGTTCATATCTTTTCACTCTTTGTTCTCTTTTCTTGCCTTCTCATTTTATTTCATTGAGTTGATCTTCAATCTCTGATATCCTTTCTTCTGCTTGATCTATTTGGCTATTGATCTATTCTACTATTGAAACTTGTGTATGCTTCATAAAGTTCTTGTGCTATGTTTTTCAGCTCCATCAAGTCCTTTATGTTCTTCTCTAAGCTGGTTGTTACTAGTTAGCATTTCGTCTAACCTTTTTTCAATGTTTTTAGTTTCTTTGCATTGGGATAGAACATGTTCCTTTAACTCAGAGAAGTTTGTTATTACCCATCTTCTGAAGCCTGCTTTTGTCAGTTCGTCAAATTCGTTCTCCATCCTGCTTTGTTCCCTTGCTGGTGAAGAGCTGTGATCTTGTGGTAGGAGAGAGATGTTCTGGTTTTCAATGGTTTTATTCTTCTTGCACTGGTTTCTTCCCATCTCTTGGATTTGTATAGTTTTGATCTCAGGAGAGGTGGCCTTTCCTTTGCCTGACTGCAGAGGTGCTGCTGGACTGCCACAGATTCCATGGAGCTGCTGTGTCTTTTATTGACTCAGGAAAATTAGGCTGGCTTCTGCAAATGGTGGCTTCCCTTCTGCCTGCTGAGCTCAATCGTTCCTGGTCACTCTCTAACTGATGTTCTGGGTGTGTAACTGTGGAGTGAGAGTTTCTTTTTTTTTTAGCCTGTTGGGCTTTATGCAAGGTGGTGGGGGTGAGGAACCTGGGGAACCTGTCCTTCAGTTTGGGCTGTTTCCCTGCATTCAGATCCCCTTCTTACTAGGGGGTGGGTGACTCTGTCCAGCTGGCTTCCTGGCTCTCGCATCAGCCAGTGCTTCAGCCTAGATCTATGCTGACAGCCCTGGCACTGGCTGAAGTTGCTGTTCTACCCTGTTCAGGCAGCTCACTGAGGTTTTCCAGTCTGGCAAAGATCTTCTGTTCTGTGAGTTGTAGAAGGCTTGGGTGGAGCACTGTATCTGAACCGAACGAAGTCCTAGACGGGGAGATCCCCCAGTCCTCTGGTTGGTTGCATGCACCTCCTGGGTGGGGCAGTGCCCCACCTTGCCTCAACTTGTCCTATTTGGTTTATACCCACTATCCAAGCAGACCCACAAAATGAACCTGATACCTCATTTGGAATTGTGGAGACCACTCGGCTTCTGCGTCTCTCTTGCTGGGAGCTCCTTTCCAGAGCTGCCTCTTATTCGGCCATCTTGAGATCTCCCCCACCTAGGTTAATTCTATGTCTTTACTTGCTTTTTAGAATCTATTCCTTACCCATACTTTTTCCAACCTGTTTAGTTTTTTCTAGTTTTTTGAAATGCATGCTCAATTCAGTGATTTTAATCTATTCTGTATAAATATTACCTCCTTTAAGGCTATGAATCAGCCTCTGAAAACAGCTATATAATCAGCCCTTCATATCCATGGGTTATGCATCTGTAGAGTCAACCAATTGTTGATCAAAAATATTTGGGGAAAAAATGATGGTTGCATCAGAGACTTTTTTTTCTTGTCATTATACCCTAAACAATAGATTATAACAAATATTTATAAAATATTCACATTGTATTAGGTATTATAAGGAATCTAGAGATGATTTACAGTATACAGGAGGATGTGCATAGGTTATATGCAAATACTGTATCATTTTACATCAGGGACTTGAATATCCATGGGAATTCCTGGAACCAATTCTCATGAATACAGAGAGACAACTGTATTAGAATACAGAGAGACAACTATATTAGCATATTGCTTTTTATGCTTCAAGCTACAAGGAATGGAAAACAACTTTTTCTTGAGCTTTGGGGAAAAGCATTCATTCTCATCATTAAGTATGGTGCAATCTTGGCTCACTGACTTCTGCCTCCTGTGTTCAAGTGATTCTCCTGCCTCAGCCTCCTTAGTACCTGGGACTACAGGTGCATGCCACCACACCTAGCTAAATTTTTGTATTTTTAGTAGAGACAGGGTTTCACTGTGTTAGCCAGGATGGTCTTGATCTCCTAACCTCATGATCCACCTGCCTCTGCCTCCCAAAGTGCTGGAATTAATTCTTTTAATATGAATTCTTATTAAAGAATAAGGCATGAGCCACTGCACTCATGTAATTCTTTTAATACGCTGCTGGACTTGATTTGCTGGTATCATGTTAAGGACCTTTTATGTCTTTATTCATAAGAAATATTGGTCTATAGTTATTCTTGTGATGTCTTTGACTATCAGGAATACTGGCCTCAGAATAATCTGGCAAGTGTTCCCTCGTTTCTTATTTTTTTTTTGAAGAGTTTGTGAAGAACTGTTGTTTATTCTTCTTAAGCCATTTGGTATAATTCATCAATGAAATGATATAAGCTGAGGTGGGAAGTATTTTGATTACTATTTAAATATCTTCACTTATTACAGGTTATTCAGATTTCCTATTTGTTGGAAACAGATGCTCAGTGCCGCAAAGAAAAATTAGCACTGAGACAAAGGGTTTTTCAGCAATGCAATTTTTACTTCCTGGACTTCAGGAAGGGTACTCTCACTAGCCATCTTGCTACGAGAGTACGATGAACAAAGGAAAACACACAAATTTATCCCTTATGCATTTGGGGTTGTCCTTACTGCTGTGTCTGATCTCCATTGGCTGAGCCAGACCTCACAATTTAAACTAAAACTCTATTGGCTGACAATTTAAAACTTTTTAAAACAGGTAAAAGCAATGGAGAGCTGGAACATGACTTTGAGAATGTCCAGTACAAATATCTTGGTTAAAGTACAAGGACATAGAATGTACTATGTGTCTGTAAGCATGGCATATCTAACAGCTGCATTGGATAGGGCTTAACAAAATTATTCACACACTTATTCTTTAACAAGAAAGGAAACTTTAAAAAGGAACTTTTCTACTTCCCAGACTATTTCTATTTCTTCTTGTGTCAATCTCAGTAATTTGTGTCTTTGCAGGAATTTGTCTATTTCATCAAGGCCATCTAATATTTTGGTATATGTTGTTCATAGTATTGCCTTATGCATCATTTTCATTTCTGCAAGGTTGGTAGTGATGTCTCTCTCTTTCATACAAATTTTAGTAACTTAAGTATTTTTTCTTTTCCCCTTGGTCTGTCTACCTAAAGGTTTGCCAATTTCATTGATCTTTTTAAAGAACCAACTTTTGCTTTCACTGATCTTCTCTGTTGTTTGTCTAGTCTCAGTTCATTTCTTGTCCCTCTAGCCTTTATTATTACCTCATTATTTTCTTTGTGCTTATTTTTGGTTTTGTTTGCTATTTCTCTAATTCCTTAAGGTGTAAAGTCAGGTTATTGATTTGGGATCTTTCATTTTTAATATAGGCATTTGTACTTAAGACCACGTTGCCCAGGCTGGTCTTGAACTCCTGGGCTCAAGTGATCCACCCACCTTGGCCTCTTAAAGTACTGGGATTACAGGCATAAGCCATTGCGCCTGGTGCCTACCTCCAACTATTATTGTATTTTTGTTTTTTTGAGATGGTCTTGCTGTGTCACTCAGGCTGGAGTGAAATGGTATGGTCTCAGCTCATTGCAACCTCAGCCTCCTGGGTTCAAGCTTCAGCCTCCCGAGTAGCTGGAATTACAGGTGCCCACCACCACACCTGGCTAATTTTTGTATTTTTATTAGAGATGGGATTTCACTATATTGGCCAGGCTGGTCTCAGACTCCTGACCTTGTAATCTGCCTGCCTCGGCCTCCCAAAGTGATGTGATTACAGGTGTGAGCCACCATGCCCAGCCACTATTATTGTTGAATTGTGTATTTCTCCCTTTATTTCTGTCAGTTTTGTGTCACGTAATTTGGGGGCTCTGCTGTTAGCGTAGTAAGTGTTTAAAATTAAGTGTTTGTGTCATTCCAATAGATTAGCACTTTTATCATTGTAAAATGTCTTCTTTGTCTCTAGTAACAATATTTGTCTTAAAGTCTGTTTTGTCTGATACAAGTATAGCCACTCCAATTCTTTTTTTTCATATAACAGCTTTATTGAAATATAATTCAGATGTCATATAATTCAGCCATTTAAAGTATAAAATTCAGTGGGTTTTGGTTTAATCTGTGCATACAGACTTGTGAACTCTTCACCAGGCTCAACTATAGAACATTTCTATAACTCCAAAAAGCACAGCAGCTCACTGCCGCCTCGACCTCCAGGGCTGAAGTCATTCTCCTGCTTCAGCCTCCTGAAGCGCCAGGATTACAAGCATGAGCCACCACGCCTGGCCAAGCACAAAGCTTGCGCGAGGTTGGTTTCTGACAGCGTTCCAAGCAGCTCTCCAACTGCTGCCACCATACCATGACTGTGAGAGGATGGATGTTTAAAGCTACATGAACGAATGTGAGATTCCATCACATCACAGGCCATCAAATGCATTGGAGTGTCATAAGTGTAACTCAATGAATCACCAAGAAGAGAACACACCCATTTAATCACCCCCATCAAGAAACAGAACGCTATTAGCTTCCAGAAGCCTCCCTCAAGCACTCCCACAACCACTATTGTCTTTCTGCCAAAAGTTATTCTACTCTGACTTCTAACGCCATAACTTAGTTTTCCCTGGTTAGGAACTTCGGATAAATAGAACCATACGATGTGTATTCTTTTGAGTTTGGCTTCTTTTGTCCCATATTATGATTGTGAGATTCATCCATATTGTTGTGCTGCAGCTATATTTCATTCATTTGCTGATATAACATGCCATTGAATTAATATACCACAATTTTTATTTATTCTAGTGTTGACAGATATTTGGGTTACAGTGGACAACCCATATCCACAGGTTCAGCAAATTCAACCAACCAAGGATAGAAAAAATAAGAATACAAAAATACAAATTAAAAAAACACATTATAACAACTATGCACGTGACAATTACATGTATTGGACATTATAAGTAATCTAGAGGTGACTTAAAGTATACAGGAAAATGTGCATGGGTTATATGCAAGTACTTTGTGACTTAATATGAGACTTGAGCATCTTCAGATTTTGGTGTCCTTGGAGATCCTGGAACTAATCCCCCAGGGATACCAAGGGACTACTGTATTTCCATTTTCTTAGTTATTACAAGTAATGCTGCCATGATCATTCCTGTATATATATGCACAGTGTGCATTCTTTTTTTTTTTTTTTGAGATGGAGTCTTGCTTTGTCACCCAGGCTGTAGTGTAGTGGCATGATCTCAGCTTACCACAACCTCTGCCTCCTGGGTTCAAGTGATTCTCCTGCCTTAGCCTCTTGAGTAGCTGGGATTACAGATGTACGCCACCACACCCGGCTAATTTTGGTATTTTTAGTAGAGATAGGTTTCGCTGTGTTGGCCAGGCTGGTCTCGAACTTCTGACCTCAGGTGATCTGCCCGCCTCAGCCTCCCAAAGTACTAGGATTACAGGCATGAGCCACCCTGCCCAGCCCACAGTGTGCATTCTGTTTGGTGCACTCTTAGCAGTGAAACGGCCTGACTGTTGAGTATTGTATATTCCACTTCAGTGACTGGACCAACGTACACACTCACTGGTGCTGTATAGAAGTTCTTGTTGCATTACTTCCTTGTCAACACTTGGCATTGTCAGTCTCTTTCATTTTAACTCTTGTGGTGTGTGTGTAGTGGAATCATTGTCAATAGTATCTTTTAAAAGCTTTTATTTTCTATTTGTTAATGATACATAGAAATATGTCTATTTGTATTTTGACCTTTCATCCAGCAAGCTTTACTAAACTCACTTATTAATTCTAAAAATTCACCTGCAGATTTGTTGGCTTTTCTACATACCAAATCATATCATCTGTGAATAATACCACCTTTATTTTTTCTAATTTTTCTTTTTATTATCTTATTATCTATAGAGTGCACAGTACAATGCTGTGTAGAAGTGTTGATAAGAAAGCATGTGATAAGGTTGCATTCTACCTTTCACCATTATATGAGACGTCCACTTCAGAGTTTTTGTAAATATCATTTATGAGAATAAGGAGTTTATTTTCTATTTCTTGTTTTCTAAAAGTTTTCATCATGAATGAATGTTAAATTTCAAGTGCATTTTTTGATCTACTGAACGTAGACCAAAATGAAACTTAAAGACCCCCTGCAACCATCTAAATGGACTCCTTCATTGACCAGGACAGTCTAAAATTTAACCTGAAGGGCTGGTGCAGGCCAGCCTTTCATGGTGGGAAGTGGGGGTCTGACATGCCTCATTCTACCTGCCTCCCTTTTGGATTTCAGGAAAAAGCGACCAGCACTGAACATCCACACAGAACTTAAGTCTGATAAGAAACATTTACAGAATCTATTTTCTCTGAAGTCTGCTGCCTGGCGACTTAATCTGCATGCTAGAACTTTGATCTCCAAAACCTCTTTATCACAACCCAGACATTCCTTTCTATTGAAAACCAATGGCCAATTAGAAAAATTTTAAACCTTCTTATAATCTGGAAGTCCTCTCACCCAGGTTGAGTTGTTCCACCTTTCTAGACCCAACCAATGTGTACCTTAAATGTATTTGATATCTCATGACTCCCTAAAATGTATAAGACCAAGGCCTGACCACTTTGGGTATATGTTCTCAGGATCTCCTGAGGGCTGTGTCATGTCCTGTGGTCACTTGTATTTGGCTCAGAATAAATCTCTTCAAATATTTTATGGAGTTTGACTCTTTTTGTCAACAGTGTGTTGTTTTTGTTTTTGTTTATTTGTAGTCTTTCTCATCAGACTTGTGTTCTTTGAGGGAGTTGGGGAGGGCTATGTTTTATTTAGGGTGTGTCCAGTCCCTGGCATTTTTATTTGGCATTTAATAAATAGTTGACAAATGAATAAGAATAAGAGCTCTCTGGACCGATAAACTATAAGGAAATATTTGAGATCTTTCCTAAAAGAGAGGTCCTTAAGCTGTGGGTCCCTGGAGAAACTTCCCCTGGGCGGGGCCCCTCATCGTATTGCAAGCAGAGTTTCTTTGAACAGGCTGCCCTCTGTGGGGCCCTGGCCCACTTTCTTCATCAAGATTTCCTCACAGTCCCCTCCCCTTTCTCCAGCTTCTTCTGAGGTTTATCCACATGGCATCGCTAATGGTCTCCCTGCTAGTGTGAGTTTTGTGACAATGGGACCTTGTTTATTTTACTGCTGTATCCAGATTGCCTAGAACAGTGCCCACGTGGCCGGCACACACTTGCTGAGTGCATCACCTGCTATTTTCCTCCATGGAGAAATGTTCAGATTATTTGTTTTTTACAAATTCTTTAGCGGGGTATGACTGACCCCCAAGTCGAGAGCCACTGCTTTCTCTCCAATCACCTCTTCTGTCCCCTGATCCCCCAAACTGGTGTGCTGCTTGCCACAGTGAGGGTGACTGACTAGCCTTTCTGCTTGGCTTCTGGAGGGGGTCAGGGTGTCCCCATGAGGGTGTGGAAGTGAAACAATGAAAACTGGGCGCAGAGTTGCAGCCATTCCCAGGAAGAAAGGCAGAAAGGCCCCTAGGCCATGTGAAAGAAACAAGAGGGTGGTACAGAGACGATTGTGCGAGGCTGGCTGCGGTGTGGGAGCCCCCACTGTACTGCAGCTGGAGGCCGCTGCAGTCTGACGCACCTGCGAGGCTGAGGCACCGGGTCCTCCAGGGCGGTAGAGGGCGCTGCTGTAAGCTCCCGCTGAGTGCCTGTGGGCCCGGCCACCACCCTGCAGCTGCTCCCCTGAGGTGCCAAGATTGCTCCCTGGAGCACATGGTATACATTTTGTCTTAATTTGTTTTGTGTTGGTGACAACTGCATGCACAGTACGGTTGCCCTGACTTATTTTCTCCCTTGCTGCTGACTGCACAGACCGAGACAGGTAGGAGAAAATGGTGAATTCTGGGAGGAAAAATGTGTTTTCCTAAGTTAAACTTTCTGCCGTTTCCATGGAGCTGTCTATGTTATGTAAGTCAATCCATTTTTGTTTTGAATTTTAAAAAGATTTCGGAATGTTTGAACGGAGAAGCCTCCTTGGACACATGAGTTTTCAAGACTCATCTACCATAGCAGTGAGAAATATTTCATATGTCTAGTCGAAATGAAAATAGATGCCTATTATCCATGTATCTCTCCTTGCCCAAGTTCTCATGAACCTTCTTGGAATCTCCTGGCAGCATGAGGAAATACTCAACATATTTGAAGCATTACATTGTCCAAAAGGTGAGGAATGGGGGAATACTTACATTAGTTACTTGGACACAGTCCAGTTAACTAGCACAGGCTCTATGTGTTTTGAAGATCTAGTTCCTTGAAGCTATGTGAATGTGTTTTAATAATACCAATGTGAGCAGATGGCATTTTTTGTAAAGGGTCAGGGCAGTACAAGAGAGCTATTTCCCCACAAGGAAAAGAGGGGGTTTCTGTCAGAAAACTAGACAATGGCCAAAGGCCAGGACCCATTGTTTTCCAGTCACAGGACATACGTCCTCCTGGGCCCTGGTTGAATTGCTCAGGGTCTCAGTGTCGAGGAAATGAAGCTGTGAGAAGAGTGAATCTGAACATGAGCCCAGGACTTCCAAGTTCATTGAGAGTTCACCAGGGAGCCCTTGAATTAGACAGGAGCAGTAAGGGGTAAAAAAGGAAAAAAACAAAACAAAACAAAAACCAAGGTGTTCATCAGCCACCAATGATCAGAGGATACTGCATCCGTAAGGGGGCTCTTGGTGGTGAAGGAGTTTTCACTTGTGGGCAGTGTGGGGCATCATTCTCAGGGAAAGAAAGCTGCCTGCATCAGCTTGGTAGAAAACCCACCTAAATTTCTCCAGATAGATTATACTAGGTAAGGCTGTCAGTCTTCCTCTCTCCTCTAATTTTTCCCTCCTTACTGGCTCTTTCTGATATCAGAACCCTTCTTGATCAAAGCAATGAACCCGAAACCAACAACTTCTTACCCTCCCCACCTGCAGCCACAGACCTTGGTCACCACCACCCTCTCATCCTCATTCAGTCCTCTGTTTTCCTCTGTCACTAAGACTTTTGAAAGAGCTGTGCTGCGTGAATAAAACTGGAGTTCTGCTAATGAAGAAGAGACGAAGGGAATGATTAAGACCTACCACTGATAGCACAATAGGGTGACTGTAGTCAATATAATTGTACATTTTAAAATAACTTAAAGAGGCCAGGTGCAGTGGCTCACACCTGTAATCCCAGCACTTTTGGAGGCTAAGGCAGGTGGATCACCTAAGGTCACAAGTTTGAGACCAGCCTGACCAGTATGGTGAAACCCCATTTCTACTAAAATTACAAAAATTAGCTGAGCATGGTGGCGCGTGGCTGTAGTCCCAGCTACTCGAGAGGCTGAAGTAGGAGAGTTGCTTGAACCCGGGAGGTGGAAGTTGCAGTGAGCCGAGATCATGCTATCTACTCCAGCCTGGGAGACAGAATGTCTCAAAACAAAAAAAAAAAAACAGGGCCGGGCACCCTGGCTCAGGCCTGTAATCCCAGCACCTTGGGAGGCTGAAGCAAATGGATCATGAAGTCAGGAGATCGAGACCGTCCTAGCTAACACAGTGAAACCCCGTCTCTACTAAAAATACAAAAAGTTAGCAAGGCATGGTGGTTTGTGCCTGTAGTCCCAGCAACTCTGGAGGCTGAGGCAGGAGAATTGCTTAAACCCGGGAGGCAGAGGTTGCAGTGAGCCAAGATCAAGCCACTGCACTCCAGCCTGGGCGAGGGAGAAACAACAAAACAAGCAAAAAAACAACTTTACAGAGTATAATTGGATTGTTTGTAACTCAAAGGAGAAATGCTTGAGGTAATGGATTCCCCATTCTCTACAGTGTGCTTATTTCACATCGTATCCTCGCTAGAGGCCCCAGCATGCAGAGGAGGCCGGAGAAAGGCTGGGTATTGCCTACGACTGCTCCCTGAGTTCGTCCAACCTTGGCTCTGGTGGAGCCTGAGGTCCCTGTAGGCAGGCCCGGGCCAGCGGGCTTTCTCGAGAGCGCCAGCTCCCGGCGCGGGGCGCAGGCCTCAGGGATGGGAATGCTTCCTGCTAAGGCTGCGGGCGATTTCCTTCCCTGACTCCTGTAGTCATTCGTACTTCTCTTTTGCTACATTATGAGTTATATGATTTTCATTCTGGGCTTCTCTCTTTCTGCTTCATTTCGCTGTAAACTGCCTGAGAACAAAAGTGGGTCTTCCTCACATTTGCATTCCTTGGGAAACCCAGCCCTGAGCTGTGCACAGGAACCGGATGAGCGCTGAAATCGACACATTCAAGGAGGAGGGCAAATAACAGAAATAGTGTCTTAACTCATGGCTACCTACGACTTCTGAGAGAACATCTATGAAACAGATATTCTGAAACTATTCTCAATATGAGGAGGTTTTAATATTAGGAAACATTTAAAAAATATTACTCCCTTCTTATCCACTCTGGAAATAGCCTCCCCTTAATCTCTATTTTCTGAAAATAGAAATTCATGTCAAGATGCTACATTTTTGGACTGGTGTAGCCCATAGTCTTTTACTCCACAGCAGGCTTACAAGTACAACTGGAGAAGGGCATGGCATTTTAACCTCCATCCACCAAACAAGAACTATTTATACATGGAGGTTGCTGCCCTTACTTCTTTGAGATATATGACATTCCATTTAAAATTAGATTGTTCAGGACGGGCCCAGTGGCTCATGCCTGTAATCTGAGCAATTTGGGAGGCCGAGGTGGGCGGATCACCTGAGGTCATAAGTTGGAAGACCAGCCTGACCAACATAGTGAAACCCTGTCTCCACTAAAAACACAAAAAAATTAGCTGGGCTTGGTGGCCTGTGCTTGTTATCCCACTACTTGGGAGGCTGAGGCAGGAGAATCGCTTGAACCTGGGAGGCAGAGATCATGCCACTGCACTCCAGCCTGGGCAACAAAGAGTGAAACTCTGTCTCAAAATAAACAAACAACCAAATAAATAAAACAGATTGTTCAGAGTAGCAAAGACTGGAAAGACTTCACAGAGAAGAGCTAGATCCAAAGTTGAGATTCCCAGTGCATCTCCTTTGAATTTTTCTTCATTAAAAACTGCTTGTTTTGAGAGAGATCCAAGATGGCCGATTAGCAACAGCTCAGGAATGTAGCTCCCAGTGAAAGTGCAGAGAACGAGTGGACGCCACACTTTCCGACGAATTTTTGTTGCCCACAGACCGGGAGATTCCCGGCAGAGGAGCCACACGGGTCGCCATGGCGACTCTTTTGGCTGGCGTGGCTGTTTTGCCGGCGCCCCAGCGCGGTGCTTCCCGGTGCGGAGTATACGGGACGGACGGGCTCGGCTCGTCCCATCCTCACAAGGAAAATAGCAATTGGAAGCGCTGAGGACTGAGAGTTTCACAGCAAGCACAGCGAACCCGGGAAGGTCCGGCTCTGCAGGGAAGGGGCGTCCGTCAAAGGAAAACTAAGAAACAGAAAAACTTCATCACCGGGCGGAGAGAGATCCAAGATGGCCGCGTAGCAGCGGCTCGGGATTGTGGCTCGTGGTGAGGGCGCAGAAAGCGAGTGGATGATGCCGCAGTTGCAGACGAATATTTGATCCCCACGGACTGGAAGATTCCCGGCGAGGGAGTCACACGGGTCGCCAGCGCGACTCTTTTGGCCGGCGCAGCGCTTCTCGGTGCGGATTGTACGGGACTGGGTGCCCTTTTAGTCGGGCTCGGCTGGTCCCGTCCTCACAAGGAGAACAGCAATTGGAAGCGCTGAGGACCAAGAGCAAGCACCGCTGAACCCGGAAAGGCCCAGCTCTGTGGGGAAGGGGCGCCCCCCGAAGGAAAACTAAGAAACAGAAAAAACTTCATCACCAACAAGCCAGACGTCCACTCAGAAACTCAATCTGAAAGTCGGCAATTACAAAGACAACAGGTGGATAAATCCACAAAAATGGGAAGAAACCAGTGCAAAAAGGCTGAGAACACCTGAAATCAGAGTGCCTCTCCTCCTACCGGGGATCACAGCTCCTCATCAGCAAGAGAACAAGGCTTGACAGAGGATGAGTGTGAAGAACTCACAGAATCAGGCTTCAGAAGGTGGATAATAAGAAACTTCTGTGAGCTAAAAGAACATGTTCTAACCCAATGCAAAGAAACTAAGAACCTTGAAAGAAGATTTAATGAAATGCTAACGAGAATGGACAACTTAGAGAAGAATATAAGTGAATTGATGGAGCTGAAAAACACAACACGAGAACTTTGCGAAGCATGCACAAGTTTCAGCAGCCGAATTGACCAAGCAGAAGAAAGGATATCAGAGGTCGAAGATCAACTCAATGAAATAAAATGAGAAGGCAAGATGACAGAAAAAAGGGGAAAAAGGAATGAACAAAGTCTCCAAGAAATATGGGACTATGTGAAAAGACCTAATCTACGTTTGATAGGTGTACCTGAATGTGACGAAGAGGATGAATCCAAGCTG
>PVKP010039046.1:0-20442 GCA_004027715.1 Plecturocebus donacophilus
ACCTGTGAGCAGCAGGCCATGCCCACTCAGTAACAGAGCTGAGCCACAACCCTCCATAGATGCGAAACCAAACACCAGATCAGGCCAGCAATGAGGGACAGAGAGCATGGCCTGGAAGGGTCTTGCCACCTGAGCTCACAAGGGGATTTTTGTTATGCTTCTTCTTTTATTATTATGGTGGGGTTGGGGGTCCTTAGTGCACAAGAAACACTCTAGGAACCACAAGTCAAGATTTAGGCTCCAATCCCTGCTCTGCCCTTGCTATGTGACCTTGGGCCGCTATTACTGCCTCTCAGAGCCTCAACTTCCTTCCCCTTCTGTAAAATGGAGAGTCTAATAATACCCACCTGGCAAGGAGGTCTGGGGAAGTCAATGAGCTCCTTCATGTAAAGAGCTGATGTCAGCACGTGGCCCTGGGTCAGAGATTTGTAATGGGGATTGAAATTACTGATAAGTGGCCAGGCCTGTTGGCTCACACCCGTAATTCCAGCACTTTGGGAGGCCGAGGCAGGTGGACCACCTGAGGTCAGGAGTTTAAAACCAGCCTGGCCAGTGTGGTGAAACCCCATCTCTACTAAAAATACAAAATTGGGCATGGCGGTGTGTCCCAGCTGCTCCGGAGGCCGAGGCAGGAGACTTGCTGGAACCCGGGAGGTGGAGGTTGCAGTGAGCTGAGATCATGCCACTGCACTCCAGCCTGGGCAACAAGAGTGAAACTTTGTCTCAAAAGAGCAAGCAAGCAAGCAATTACTGATAACCTTACAGATTGTCAGAGGCACACAAGGGACTCAGAACAGGGACCACATCCATCCTCTCACACACAGAGAGGGGAGCAGTCTACCTACCCAAGACCACACAGTGACTGGCTGTCAGCAGCTGCATTGCCCCAGCCTCTCCATTATGGCCCCTGGCTTCCCACCTGCCCTGGATGGGCCCTTGGGCCTCCCCCTACCACCTCCTCTCCCTTCCTCACTTTAGCTCTTCTCTGTGGCCCCTGGTTATGGACAGAGGCTGGGGATCTTGAGTTTGAGGCAGCCTGAGCATCTGTCTGTGCTTTCACTGAGAGCCAGAGCCCCAGACCCCATGCACATCAGCTGGATTCTCCACCAGTTCAAAACTGTAAGGTTTGTTTCCGAGGATAAAACAAAGAAACTGAGGCCAGCACCAAAATAATCCAATGCAAGGGAATTTATTCAGGCTCCCGGGTGAGGTTCTGCAGTCCAGACAGAAGGGGCCGGAAAAGTTGCGCAGACACTTCTTAGACAGGGGGTTTTATAGGGAGTGAAACAGCTCAATTGGTTGTGGGAGAGCAAGACTGCTTATTGGGTAAGTTACAAGCCTTGACCTAGGACTTGGCTTGTTATTGGTTGGAATTACTTGCCTGCTATTGGTTGTTAAGACTCGACTGCTATTGGTTGTTAAGACTCGGCTATTGGTTGTTAAGACTCGGCTGCTATTGGTTGTTAAGACTCGGCTGCTATTGGTTGTTAAGACTTAGCTGCTATTGGTTATTAAGAAGCTATGGTTGCAGCACCTTGTTTGCATACTGGGCTCTTTAAGGGAAGACCAGGCTGTGCGAGCAAGGGAGAAGAGAACATGCCCGAGCATGTCTGAGCTTGCTTGGGGCTTTTAAAAGGAAAAAAGGGGGGGTGCTACATCCGAGCTCCCAGCAAGGCAACCGGCCTTACATTCTGACCTTTTGATGATAGATAGAGGGCGCTGCTCTTTCTGACTACTTCCTGCTGAATAGGGGTGAAGTAAGGGAGACAGGTCAGTTGGCTGGTGCCTCGACTGAGAACCAGACGAAGGGATGAAGCAGCATTTGGTTGATGGCCACTCATCCAATTTCTCGCATACAAGTTTGTAGGAACCTGAGAAGAAAAGGAACCTGAGAAGAAAAGTAAACAAATTACAATGATAGGAGTGATGATAGGGGTTAGCCAAGTAAGCATGGGATGCCACCAGCTTAGAGACAAAACTCCTGTATTTTGCTTTTTGCGGAGGTCTTCCTGGAGATGGTGGAGAGTGTTGATATTCTCCTCTACTAGGCCCAATTCATTGATATAGTAGTAGCACTCTTCCTGGAGAAACATACAAGTACCTCCTTTTTCTCCTGTTAGTAGGTCAAGGGTCCATCAGTTTTGGAGAGTTACCTCGGCTAGTGACGTGATTTGTCACTGGAGGGAGGCCAGAGAGGCAGCTGATGCTTCAATGGCCACACGGAGCTTGTACTCCAGTTGAGCAGCTAAAGTGACACTGTAGCCCATCGCTCCGCTTCCTATTCCAGTGGCTACTAAAGATGATGCTAAAGAGAGACCGACTACTACAGGGAGGAAGATAGCTCGTTTGTTTCGGGGGACAGGGGGAGGAGGAGGTGTACTTACCTGCTACCTGCATCGTTACCCTGGGCTCGGCAAGGGTGATGGGGGTCCTTGAGTCCGGGCTGCATCAGTCATTTAAAAGTCCAAGAAATTCAGGCGAAGGGACTGCCTCTTGCGGACTGGCCTGCTCCTCACATAGAGGTGGGGGGAGTGAGCCTTTGGTCCAGAAAGGGCAATTAACTTTCCAGTGTCCTGTTCATTTACAATTTGGGCAAGGTCCAGGGGGTGGTCGAGGACAGGGGCACTCCTGGGCCCAATGTCCTTCTTGACCACATTTGAAACAGGGTCTGGGTCGGGCTCTTGGGACATTTTGGAAGGGTTTCGATGGATCTCCCCCACTGGATGTTTGAGGGGCTGCTGGCCTCAGGGCTGCTACAAGAGCTCGGGTTTGGAGGTCTACCTTCTGCTGTAAGTGGGCCTTTTGGGTGGCCTCAGCCTTATCCTCTCGGCCATTAAAAACCTTAAATGCCATGTTTAGCAGGTTTCGTATGGGAGTCTGGGGGCCTTCCTCAGCCTTTTTAAGCTTCCTCCTTATATCAGCCGCTGACTGGGAGATAAAGCGTGTGGCTAGGACTGTAGCTCCTGCTAAGGAGGCTGGATCCAGCCGGGTATGGAGGATCATAGCATTAGTTAAGCGGTCAAGGAAGGTGGCTGGGTTTTCATCGGGTCCCTGAGTTATTTCCCTTAACCTATCGTAATTGACTACCTTTTGGGCTGCGCTTTGCATGCCTGCTAGGAGGCACTGTAGCATCTGGTCTCTTTGGCGGTGGCCGTCTCGACCGTCCTGATAATCCCAGTTAGGGTTGGCCTTGGGGACTGCTGCCGCGCCTACCGGCATTTGGTTGTCAGTCAGATGTACCTGGTTAGCGTGTTCCCAGGCTGCTGTAAAAATTCGGTCACGCTCATCTGGGGTAAGAGTGGAGGATAGGATTATAAACGTGTCATGCCAAGTTAAATCATATGCCTGAGTAACGTAGTGGAATTCCTTGGTGTAAGCCATAGAATTGGTGGAAAAAGATCCTAGATGTTTCTCAATGGCTGACAGATCAGAGAGGGAGAAGGGAATGTGCACTCGGACAATGCCTTCCGCTCCGGCCACCCCGTGGAGGGGGCAAAGGAGGGAAGCCTTGTCGCTAGGAGCACTGTGCGAGCGGGTGTGTGCACTAACAGGAGAGACTAGATTGCCGTCGGGAGGTGGATGAGTAGGAGGTAGAGGAGCTGAAGGGGATTGAGGTCTGTCATAAGGTGGTGGACGATTGGGTTGAGCCAGTGGAAAGGAGAGCTCCTCTGGTGCATCAGGGTGAGAGAAGGAAGAGGGGGAGGGTAAAGGGGCTAAGGGCAAAGAAGAAGTTTCTTTGGCTAAGAGTATTTGAGCAGTGGAACAAAAGGAACAGAGAGTGGGACAGGAACGAAGATACCAGAAAGCCAGCACATATGGAATTTCTAGCCATTTACTGTTCTTTTTGCAATAATTATCCAAGTCCGTTAGAACATCAAAGTCGAATGTGCCCTCCGGAGGCCACTTGGACTGGTTGTCTAGAGGATACTGTGGCCAGGCTAAGGTGGAAAGAGAGACCAGCTTTTTCTTTTTTATAGAAAGCCCTAGTTTGGGTAGATTCTGGACTAGGCATCCTAATGGTGACTTGGGGTCCACGTGGGAGTTCTGGTTCCCTATAGTTGGCTTTTGTGGGGCAGTCAGAGATTGAGTTGATGCTATTTGAAAATTGGAAGATACAATAAAGACAAGACTGACAGTCAAAGGGTGGGTACCCCCCCCCAGAAGGGAGACCAATCTGATGCCTTCCTGGCCACGTCCCCGAAGGGATGTTTCAGGGGCTTCTTGGCTAAGGTGTACCTGTATAATCCCCGGGCCTGGTCACCTCAGGATGGAAGTCCAAGTTGGACAGCTCTGAGGTGAATCACCGTTATGCCTTCTGACATCCCGTGGAACCGTGGGTGGAGGCCCACACAAGCCCCGTAGCTGTTAGGCCATGGGACTACACATAAACTCACTCACTCACTCACTCACTTGCATCGGAATTAGGAAGAGGAAGAGAGAATTAAAGGTAGAATGCGGCCGTTTTAGGAGTGGGACATGGCTGCCACCTTAAGGGTGTGGCACAGCCACCATTTTAGAAGAGAGCGAGAAAGAAAGCTAAGAGTGAGAAGCAGCCGCCATCTTAAGGGTGTGGTGTGGCCATCATTTTGAGAGGGAGAGAGAGGGACAGAGAAACAGAAAGAGAAAGAAAGAGAAACTGAAAAAAAAAAAAAAAGAGAAACTGTATTTTCGGTTTTCTTTTTAATGGGAGCCTTTATGCCAAATGGGCTAGTTCGAATTAAATAATTTAGTATAAGCCGGAGGGTAATGGGGCTTCTGAATACCCACACCTCAATTGCTGCTGCGGGGGTGGTTGGAAGAGCGGTTAGGTGTCCCAGGCCATGCTTACCAAGCACCGAGAATGAGAGAGTTCAGGAAAGTGGGGATGTCTCCCTCAAATTCCTGACCCTGAAACAAGGAACGAGAGGGTTCAGGAAAGTGGGGACATCTCCCTCAAAATCCTGATCCTGAAAAACCCCTCACTGGGAGAAGACAAGAGTGTAGGGACGTCTCCTCTACGCTCAGGTCCTCGAGACAAGGCCGGGGCCGAGGGCCCAAGGCAAGAAACGAGAAGGAGTCCCTGACACGGCCACGATTGTGAGCAGGGAGTCCACGAGACGAGGCAAGCAGCGGGGGGTAGTGGGCAACAGAAGTCTTACCTTGTGGTGAAATGGCTGCTCCCCGGTCCGGCATTGAGTAGAGGAGTCAGTTACCCCCAGGAGGGGTCTTACAACTCCTCCCGGGTTTCGGCACCACTTGTAAGGTTTGTTTCCGAGGATAAAATGAAGAAACTGAGGCCAGCACCAAAATAATCCAATGCAAGGGAATTTATTCAGGCTCCCAGGTGAGGTTCTGCAGTCCGGACAGGAGGGGCCGGAGAAGTCACGTGGACTCCTCTTAGACAGGGGGTTTTATAGGGAGTGAAACAGCTCGATTGGTTGTGGGAGAGCAAGACTGCTATTGGGTAAGTTACAAGCCTTGACCTAGGACTTGGCTTGTTATTGGTTGGAATTACTTGCCTGCTATTGGTTGTTAAGACTCGACTGCTATTGGTTGTTAAGACTTAGCTGCTATTGGTTGTTAAGACTTAGCTGCTATTGGTTATTAGGAAGCTATGGTTACAGCACCTTGTTTGCATACTGGGCTCTTTAAGGGAAGACCAGGCTGTGCAAGCAAGGGAGAAGAGAACATGCCTGAGCATGTCTGAACTTGCTCGGGGCTTTTAAAAGAAAAAAAGCGGGGTGGGGGGTGCGTCCGAGCTCCCAGCAAGGAAACCGGCCTTACAATAAACCACCTGAGGGCTGGCTGGTTGTATGTGTGGAAGAGGGGATGCTGTTCTTCCTCCAGGTTGACAACATGATACATTGAAAAGTACCTGGGAGGCCAGGCACGGTGGCTCATGCCTGTAATCCCAGCACTTTGGGAGGCTAAGGCAGGTGGATCACCTGAGGTAGGAGTTCAAAACCAGCCTGGCCAACATGGTGAAATCCCATCTAAACATACAAAAATTAGTTGGGTGTGGTGGCATTTGCCTGTAATCTCAGCTACTCAGGAGGCTGAGGTGGGAGAATCACTTCAATCCAGGAAGCAGAGGTTTTAGTGAGCCTAGGTCACACCACGGCACTGCCTGGGTGACAGAGTGAGACTTCATCTCAAAAAAAAGAAAGAAAGAAAAGAAAAGAAAAGTGCATGGGCTCTGGAGGCAGAGAGATGGAATTGAATCCCAGCTTTTACTTCTCAGCTGTGTGCCCTTGGAGAAGTTCACTTCTCTGAGCCTCAGTTTTCTCATCTGTGAAATGGGAACATTTGGCTTACTGGGGGTCTTAGGATGACTGTGGAGTTCCTGGCACATAGTAGGTGCTCAACATGTGTGCTTTCCCATGACCATCTAAGAGGCCTCAGAGCTGCCCTCCTGCCCGTCCCCACAACTGCTGTGACTGCCTCTTAAATAAGTACTCAGATGATAAGGAGGCATAGGTGAGGGAGCCAGGCTGAATCCACACCCACTCATGCCCACTGTTAGGAAAACAAGCTTTTAATGCCTGGTCCTGCTGCTGGTGGCTGAGAGTATAAAATGGGATCCAGAGCCAACTTCTCCCTTCCTCTAAGGCACACCAAGGCGATATTGTATAAAAGGAAAGGAGGCAGTGGCATGGAGGCTCCAGAGACTGAGCCCTTCCTATGGCAAGAAGGGAGCCAGTGGGGCCCACTGCTGAGGGCCACCTGGCAGGTGTTTCATTCTACCTTCCTCCTGGGACGCACAGCCTCTTCATCAGTGATGTCTTCAGGTTCACTGTCCCCAAGCTGCTTAGGTGAGTCCGGACTTCAGGTGCTCTGCTAAGGCTAGTGGTCTCTTAATGGCATCCCTCCAGGGTGAGGGGGCTTCAGCTCTCCTGCCTCTGCCTATAGATCTGGTGCTTGGGACACTGGAGGGTGGGTGGGAAGGATACTGAGGAAGGGAAATGATTAATGAGAAAGTGATGGTCCCCCAGAAGGGCAAGTAAGCAAGCTCTTACCTGACTGCATCAATTAGCTTGTGCTGTACAATGCCCCAAAAGTGAGTGGCTTAAAATTACAAGCATTCATTTATTTAGTTCATGGTGATGTGGGTCAGTAATGTGGGCTGGGCTTAGCTGAGTGCTTCTTTTCTTGGCTGGGTTTTCTCATGTGCCTGCAGTTGTGTGTCTGAAGCTGGGATGGCTTTCTGTTCCGTGTGGGTTCCCATCCAAAAAGCTAGCTCAGACTTGTTCATGTGGCTGCTTGGGAGGGTTCTAAGCAATAGGCCAAAAGCCACATTTTCTCTTGAGGCTCAGAGCTGGCATAGATTTACCTCCACTCTACTCTGTGGGTCAAAGGTGGGTTTGTGGCCAGCCTAGATTCAAGTGGTGTGTGCTCAGCTGCCATAACAAAGCATCACAGACTGAGTAGCTTCAATGACAGAAATGTATTGTTCTCATGATTCTGGAGGGAAGTTCCAGTTCAGGTGTCTCCAAGTTGGTTCCATCTGAGGCTCTGCCCTTGGCGTGCACCTCCTTCCTGTGTCCTCATATGGTCTTTCCTCTGTGTGTGCCCTGGTGTCTCCCTTGTGTCTATATTTTCTCCTCTTATAAGGACCCAGTCAGACTGGATGTGAGCCCAGCCTAATGACCTCATTTTAACTTTATTGCCTTTTTAAAGGCCCTATTTCCAAACACAGTCACACTCAGAGGTACTGGGGGTTGGGGCTTTGACATACAAATTTTGTGAGGACACAATTTAGCCCATAACAAGGGGGGACAAAACACCATCTCTTGATCTTGAGGAGCTGCAGTCAGATTTAAAAGAAGCATGGACAGTGGGGGAAATAACTGAGATCATGACTGCAAAAAAGTCAACCACGCTGACTGATCCTCCACATCTGGCCTGGTTTGGGCAAAGACAACACACATGGGCACCTCCTCCCACCAGCTGTACCTTCTCCCTCCTTCCTCTGAAAGCCTTTTCCTGGAGTGTATTAGTGATCCCAAGCCTTCAGCCTGGAAGGGCTACCTCCTTGCCATGCTAATGTTCATCTCGGCCTGCCTGCAAATGCTGTTTGAGCAGCAGAACATGTACCGGCTCAAGGTGCTGCAGTCGGCCATCACTGGCCTGGTGTACAAAAAGGTGAGCCCCAGGGGGCAAGTGCAGGCCTTCCTGGCTGGGAAAATCAACATCACTGAGCTGGTTGGTAGTAATGCTATCAGCAGCTGAGAACACGTTCAGTCCTTACATATTAGAGTCACTCACGATATATTCTCACTTCCTTTGTTATTTCTCTTTATTTGTATGTATTTTTTTGAGACAGTCTTGCTCTGTTGCCCAGACTGGAGTGCAGTAGTATACTCTCGGCTCACTGCAACCTCTGCCTCCCGGGTTCAAGCAATTCTCCTGCCTCAGCCTCCTGAGTAGCTGAGATTACAGGCATCTGCCACCACACCTGGCTCATTTTTGTACTTTTAGTAGACAGGATTTCACCATGTTGGCCAGGCCGGTCTTGAACTCCTGGCCTCAGGTGATCCACCCACCTTGGTCTCCCAGAGTGGTGGGATTACAGGTGTGAGCCACCTCACCTGGCTCTTGTAAAGTGTTTTAATCATCCTGTTTTACTGTTCTGGAGCTGTGGTTGTGATCTCAGCCCTGCTTCTCTCTGCTCCTGCTAAGGGACTCCCCGTAGGCAGCCCAGCCCCCACCTTTGTCCAGGAGACAGCATACCTGGAAGTGAAGTTGGGTCAGTCCTGCCCCAGTGCTGCTGCTGTTTTAGGTAAATATCCTGTGGGGTCAAGAGAGAAAATCCCAAGTGCACCTGTGAAACACCATGGGCATCCCCCAACTCAGGACAGTGGGAGAGATGGGGTGTTGGAGGGGAGGTGAACCTGAAGCCAATTAGCCGTGCTCTGTCCCCTGCCCTGACCTTTTTTTTTTTTGAGATGGAGTCCTGCTCTGTCACCCAGGCCGGAGTGCAATGATGTGATCTCGGCTCACTGCAACCTCCGCCTCCCAGGTTCAAGTTATTCTCCTGCCTCAGCCTCCTCAGTAGCTGGGACTCCAGGTGAGTACCACCACACCTGGCTAATTTTTGCATTTTTAGTAGAGCAGGAGTTTCACCATGTTGGCCAGGCTGGTCTCCAACTCCTGACCCTAGGCGATCCACACACCTCGGCCTCCCAAAGTGCTGGGATTCCAGGTGTGAGCCACCATGTTCAGCCAAGCCCTGCTCCGTTCTAATCCCACCACCGTGAAAAGCTTCTGGAAGCTCAGAGAAACAATGGCTCCAGTATGACAGCTCCCACTCCCGTGCTCCCTGAGTTCTGGGGACCCACAGAGAGGAGTGATTGTTTTCCTCACTCACCTGGTTGTGATGCGATGTGATGAGCCTGGTCAAAGAGGTTTGCTGTTGCTGACTTGCACCTGGTCAGGCCCCTGCCCTGTGGAAATTGCCCCCACTGAATCCTCATGCCTCAGTTGACTCAGCTAACTCAGATCTCCAGCCCTGCCCCAGGCTGGGTTAGGCTCCTCCCTGTCATGGCATCTGGGAATCTCCCATGTGATACTTTATTTATTTATTTATTGAGATGGGATCTCACTCTATCACCCAGGCTAGAGTGCAGTGGCACGGTCTCAGCTCACTGCAACCTCTGCCTCCTGGGTTCAAGTGATTCTCCTGCCTCAGCCTTCTGAGTAGCTGGGATTACAGGCACATGCCACCACTCCCTGCTAATTTTTGTATTTTTAGTAGAGACAGGATTTCTCCATGTTGGTCAGGTGGGTCTCAAACTCTTGACCTTGTGATTCACCCACCTCAGCCTCTCAAAGTGCTGGGATTACAGGTGTGAGCCACCATGCCTGACCCGTGTGACACTTTAATGAAGTCAGGTGCATAGGTGACAGCTGCCTGATTATCTTCCCACCACAGGGTAGGGCCACGGGCTGTGTCATCTGGAAATTCCTCAGCTCTGTATGCTGGTAAGGGGAGAAGGAAGAGGGGGCACTTGGGGAACATGTGCCAAGGTTTGGTGGGGACATGACTCACCAGACTGTACTTGGTGTTCCCATCTAACTTGTAACTGCTCTCATAGAAGGTGGCCTAGAACCCCAGGGAGTGTGGGTTGCGCGCTATCACCTATGGGTGAGGGGAAGAGAAGCGGAGGCTGTACAGAGCCAGCAGGCAGGAGAGGACAACCAGGTCCAGGTGCGGTGGCTTACGCCTGTAATTCCAGCAGTTTGGGAGGCTGAGGCAGGTAGATCATTTGAGGTCAGGAGTTTGAGACCAGCTGGCCAACATGGTGAAACCCTGTCTCTACTAAAAATACAAAAATTAGCCAGCCATGGTGGCAGGAGCCTCTAATCCTTGCTACTTGGGAAGCTGAGGCAGGATAATTGTGTGAACCCAGGAGGCAGAGGTTGCAGTGAGCCAAAATTGCATCACTGCACTCCAGCCAGGGTGATAGAACAATACTCCCTCCCAAAACAAAAACAAAAAACTGGCCAGGTACAATGGCTCACACCTGTAATCCCAGCACTTTGGGAGGCAGAGGTGGGCAGATCACCTGAGGTCGGGAGTTTGAGACCAGCCTGACCAACATGGTGAAACCCTGTCTCTACTAAAAATACAAGATTAGCCAGGCATGCTAGTGCATGCCTGTAATCCTGGCTACTCAGGCAGGTGATGCAGGAGAATCACTTGAACAGGGGAGGCTGAGGTTGCAGTGAGCCGAGATTATGCCACTGCACTCCAGCCTTGGCAACAAGAGTGAAACTCCATCTCAAAAGAAAAAGAAAAAAAACAAACTTGCTCTGCAAATGTGGCTGCAGGTGCAATCCCTGATGTGTCCCCCCTGCCCTGCTCCTGCCCCAACATCACCCACAAACCCCAGCTGTGGTTTTGAAGCCCTGCAGTGCAGACAGCATGGATGTGCAGAGCTGTAAGCCTGGGGCCTGTCCTGTAGCAGGTGACACAGAGGAGGGAGCCCTGGGTTAGAGCCAGAGGCAGCCTGTGGTGTCCCCTGTAGGCCCTAATCCCCTTGTATTTTGTGACACTCCCCCATATCCTCACACAAGCCACCCCATTTTCAGCATGATTACAGATGCTCCTTGACTCATGATGGGGTCATATCCCCATAAATCTATCATAAATTGGTAAAAGCAGCCAAGTGCAGCAGTTCACATCTATAATCCCAGCACTTTGGGAGGTCAAAGTGGGAAGATTGCCTGATCCCAGGAGTTCAAGACCAGCCTGGGCAACACAGTGAGATCCTATCTCTCCAAAAAAAAAAGAAAAAATTGAAAATGCACGTATTTATTATTTTTTGAGATGGAGTCTCACACTGTCATCCAGGCTGGAGTGCAGTGGTGCAATCTTGGCTCGCTGCAACCTCTGCCTATCAGGTTCCAGTGATTCTCCTGCCTCAGTCTCCCAAGTAGCTGGGATTACAGGCATGAGCAGTGGCTAAATTTTGTATTTTTAGTAGAAATTGGGTTTCACCATGTTGGCCAGGCTGGTCATGAACTTTTGACCTCAGGTGATCTGCCTATATCAGTGTCCTAAAGTGCTGGGATTATAGGTGTGAACCACTGTACCTGGCCTATTTATTTATTTTTATTTTTATTTTTGGAGGTGGAGTCCGGCTCTGTTGCCCAGGCTGCAGTACAGTGATCTCATCTTGGCTCACTGCCTGCAACCTCTGCCTCCCAGGTTCAAGCGATTCTCCTGCTTCAGCCTACCAAGCAGCTGGGACTGCAAGCACCCTACCGCACCTAGCTAATTTTTGTACTTTTAGTAGAGACAGGGTTTCACCATGTTGCCCAGGCTGGTCTTGAACTCCTGAGCTTAGGCAATCTGCCTACCTTAGCCTCCCAAAGTGCAGGGATTACATATGTGAGCAACCATACCCGGCCTGAAAATGCATGTAATACACCTACCCTACCAAGCATTGGAGGTTAGCCCAGCTGACTTTAGGTTGAGAACAAACCAAGCAGTACTAAAAGGAGAACAAAACCCACTCACCCTTCCCCACCTTGGATCATGACTTTGACATTTCAGGGGTCCAGCCTTCATGAATGTTTGTAGAAATAGATAATAAACTTGGATAAATGTATCCACCTTTAAGTGTACAATTCAATGGCATTTGGTAGATTCACAATATTGTGCAACCATCGCCACCATCTATTTCTAAACTTTCTCATCATCCCAAACTGAAATGCTGTCCTCATGAAGCAATAGTTTACCTACTTTTAAATTTTTATTTACTTATTTATTTATTTTGATACCAAGTCTTACTCTGTCTCCCAGGCTAGAGTACAATGGCACGATCTCAGCTCACTGTAACTTCCACCTCCCAGGTTCTAAGCAATTCTCCTGCCTTGACCTCCCGAGTTGGGATTACAGGCACGTGCCACCACACCCAACTAATTTTTGTATTTTTAGTAGAGACAGGGTTTCACTGTGTTGGTCATGCTGGTCTTGAACTCCTGACCTTGTCGTGATCCACCCACCTCAGCCTCCCAAAGTTCTGGGATTATAGGCATAAGCCACGACGCTTGGCCAAAATTTTTTATTTTTTAAGAGATGAGGTCCTGCTCTGTTACCTAGGCTGGAGTGTAGTGGCATGATTATAGCTCACTGCAGCCTCAACCTCCTGGGCTCAAGTGATCCCTCCTGCCTCAGCCTCCCAAGTAGATGGGACTACAGGTGCACATGACTGCACATGGCTAATTTTTATCTTTTTTATAGAGACAGGGTCTCACTATGTTCCCCAGGCTGGTCTCAAACTCCTGGGTTCAAGAAATCCTCCCACCTCCGCCTCCTGAAGTCCTGGGATTAAGGGCATGAGGCACTGTACCTGGCCCTCATGCAATTTATTGAATACTATACTAACAGTGGAAAACAGAAAGGTGTATCGGTACTGGAAGCACAGTTTCTACTGAATGTGATCATTTTTGTGCCATTGTAAAGTCAAAAAATTGTGTGACCATCTGTATTTGCAACTAATGCTAGGCTTAGATACTTGGATTTTAGATCCAGAAATATTCAAACACTTCCTGCTGGGTGGGGGAAGGCCATAGGGGTCAGAGCTCTTAGCTGCTAGCAAGAGAAGCCCACTCAGGCTGAGTTTAAAATCTGAGGCTGGGCACTGTGGCTTATAACTGTAATCCCAGCACTTTGGGAGGTTGAGGGAGGGGTGGATCATCTGAGGTCAGGAGTTTGAGACCAGCCTGACTAACATGGTGAAACCCTATCTTACTAAAAATACAAAAATTAGCCAGGCATGGTGGCATGTGTCTGTAATCCCAGCTAGTTGGGAGGCTGAGGCAGGAAAATAGCTTGAACATGGGAGGCAGAGGTTACAATGAGCTGAGATCATGCCACTGCACTCCAGCCTGGGTGACAGAGCAAAACTCCATCTCAAAGAAAAAGAAAAAAGAAAAGAAAATGAATTTGTGGGCAGCTGAAAAGGGTGGAGGAGGCACAGAGACAGCACTAAAGATGACAGGCCACAGCCTCATCAAGCCCAAACATGGAAAGGCTGGCCTGGGGGATGACACAGAAATGGCCGGGCATGGTGGCTCACACCTGTAATCCCAGCAATTTAGGAGGCCTAGGTGAGCGGATCACTTGAGACCAGGAGTTCAAACCAGCCTGACCAATATGGCGAAACCCCATCTCCACTAAAAATGCAAAATTAGCCAGGCATGGTTGCAGGTGTCTGTAATCCCAGCTACTTGGGAGGCTGAGGCAAGAGAACTGCTTGTGCCTGGGAAGCGGAGGCTGCAGTGAACTGAGATCACACCACTGGACTACAGTCTGATTGACAGAGTGACTCTGTCTCAAAAAAAAAAAAGACACATAGAGACAATTTCTATGCAGAATCATGAGAGAACATCTCTCCTTTTTGGGGAGATGCCAGGGGAATTCCAGAATCTGGGACTGGGCACTGAGCATGTGGCTGAGAATCCTGGACAGCAGAAACATCCAGATGTACTTAGCAGAGGAATCAGGGATGTGCCTGGCTGGGGTATCAACAAAGCCATCAATTCCAGCTGGCTGTTCTTGTTGATGCTATACATCCTGTATATAAATTCTCCCATCAGAAACTCTTATCTAGTTAGAAAGGCAAAGAAGAAAGAAAATCATGGTTCTGTTCCCCAAAGGAAAGGGCAGGGAGGCAGGAAGGTGGAAGGGAACTTCCTGGTGCTGCAGCCTGAATCTCCACCTGTGCCACTGTCTTCCCCACTAGACTCTGTACTTCCAGAAGGGGCTGGAGATGGGCACAATGCCAGCCCCTCCCTTCTCTCCAGAAGTATTCACCAACCCTGACATTCACAGTAATTGTTTCTTTCTGTTCCTTTCTTTTTTTTGAGGCAGGTTCTTGCTCGGTCACCCAGGCTGGAGTGCAGTGGTGCGATCATGGCTCACTGCAGCCTTGACCTCTTGGGCTCAAGTGATTGTCTCCCCTCAGCTTGCTGAGTAGCCAGGACTATAGGTATGCACCATGATTCCTGGCTAATTAAAAAAAAAAACAAAAAAACTTTTTTTTTTTTTTTTTTTTTTCAGAAACAGGGTCTTACTATGTTGCCAGGCTGGTCCCAAACTCCTGGGCACAAGCCATCCTCCCTTCTCGGCCTCCCAAAGTGTTTGGTGTTACATGTGTGAGCCACCACGCCTGGCCTCTTTCTGTTTCTTTAGAGTAGAGCCGTCCTAGTATGCATCTCTAGCCCATAGCTGTTCCCCAGCACTGTTATGTCTTTTAAGCTTCTTTCAATCTCCAAGTTTGTTGGCTGAGTGAGTGCTCACTCCTGTAATCCTGATGTGAGAGGATCATTTAAGTTCAGAGGTTTGAGTCCAACCTGGACAACACAGGAAGACTCCTGTCTCTACAAAAACTAATTTTCTTTCTTCTTTTTCCTTTTTTTTTTTTTTTTTTACTGCACCCAAGCTGCTGTGCAGTGGTGTGATCTCAGCTCACTGCAACGTTCGCCTCCTGGGTTCAAGCCATTCTTCTGCCTCATCCTCCCAAGTAGCTGGGACTACAGGCACATGGGACCATCCCCAGCTAATTTTTGTACTTTTAGTAGAGCCGGGGTTTCACCATGTTGGCCAGGCTGGTCTCAAACTCCTGACCTCAGGTGATCTGCCCACCTCAGTCTCCCAAAGTGCAAAGATTGGGATCACAGGTGTGAACCACCGTGCCTGGCCAAAAACTAAAATGTAAAAAAAGACACAATCTACAAGTTTCTCCTCTATCCTTTTCCTCATTTATTTATTTATTTATTTATGAGACAGTCTTGCTCTGTCATCCAGGCTGGAGTGCAATGGCACAATCTCAGCCCACTGCAACCTCTGCCTCCCGGGTTCAAGTGATTCTCTTGCTTCAGCCTCCTGAGTAGCTGGAATTACAGGCACATGCTACCACACCTGGCTAATTTTTGTATTTTTGGTAGAGATGGGGTTTCTCCATGTTGGTCAGGCTGGTCTCAAACTTCTGACCTCGTGATCTGCCCACCTTAGCCTCCCAATGTGCTGGGATTACAGGCATGAGCCACCTTGCCTGGCCTATCCCTTTTCCTTTCTATGGATTTTGGAAGACTCCACACTGTTGGGCCTGTAGCATTTCTCAAAGTCTGGATTTCCCTGGTGCAAGTGAACCAATTCTCTGCCTTTTGTATTTGTGGCATATCTGCAGCTGGATTGATGCTCGCCCCATCAGATTAGAGTTTGATCATGTTGGCAAGATTCAGTGGGTGATGTGATTGATCTCTTATTGGTGATGAATACTATCCTATTTTCTCTCTTGTTAATTTTTTAAATTAGTTTTTTAGAAATAGGGATCTCATTTTGTCACTCAGGCTGGAGTGCAGTGACTCCACCATAGCTCTCTGAAGCCTCAAACTCCTGGGCTCAAGCAATCCACACACTTCAGCCTCCTGAGTAGCTGAGACCACACACCACCACACCCAACTTTTTTTCTTTTTTGAGATGAAGTCTCACTCTATCACCCAGGCTGGAGTGCAGTGACGTGATCTCAGCTCATTGCAACCTCTACCTCCCAGGTTAATGCAATTCTCCTGCCTCAGCACTCCAAGTAGGTGGAATTATAGGCGCCTGCCACCACACCCAGCTAATTTTTGTATTTTTAGTAGAGATGAGCTTTCACCATGTTGGTTAGGCTGGTCTGGAACTCCTGACCTCTAGTGATCTGCCTGCCACAGCCTCCCCAAGTGCTGGGATTACAGTTGTGAGCCACCACACCGCACCTGGCCAATGCCAGCATTTTTTTTTTTAGACTGACTGTTGTTTTGTCACCCAGGCTGGAGTGCAATGGTGCAATCTTGGCTCGCTGCAACCTCTGCCTCCTGGGTTCAAGCGATTTTGCTGCCTCAGCCTCCTGAGTAGCTGAAATTACAGGCACCCGCCACCATGCCTGGCTAATTTTTGTATTTTTTTTAGTAGAGATGGGGCTTCACCATGTTGACCAGGCTAGACTTGAATTCCTCACCTCAGGTGTTTCGCCCACCTTGGCCTCACAAAGTGCTGGGATTGCAGGCATGAGCCACTGCAGCCAGCCAGCCAGCATTTTTATAAAAAATTTTATTTTAGAAATGGGTCTATGTTGCCAGGCTGGTCTTGAACTCCTGGCCTGAAGCAACCCTCCAGCCTTAGCCTCCTGAGGTGGTACCATGCCCAGCTTGAATTTGTCTTTTTAAAAAAGAGTGCATTGAACATTGGTGTAAACAGTTAGGATCACATACATTGCACCTCCCAGTGTGGAATTCAGGATGCTGAGAAGTGCCTGGATATTCACAAGGCACTTCTGGAATCAAAAGCTGAAAGGCTGCATCCTGCAGTGGGTATTTCCACAATCCCTGGGCTCCCGAGCCTCAGGGCCGCCTCCCACCACATGGGTTGGTCTGCAAACTAAGAAGAAAGTGATTCCTGAGATCCAGTCATTCTAATTGTTTTTTTTTTTTTTTTTTGAGGTTTAAATTTTATTTCATGATGCAGACTTAAAGAAGGTAGAGAGAAGAAAGAAAGAAAGAGAAAGGGCCAGGTACCTGCCTCATGCCTGTAATCTGAACACTTTGGGAGGCCAAGGCAGGTGAAATCATGAGGTCAGGAGTTTGAGACCAGCCTGGTCAACATGGTAAAACCCCACTCTATTAAAAATAGAAAAGTTAGCTGGCTATAGTGGTGGGTGCCTGTAATCCCAGCTACTCGGGAGGCTGAGGCATTAGAACCTGGGAGGTGAAGGTTGCAGTGAGCCAAGATTGCACCACTGCACTCCAGCCTGGGTGACAGAGCAAGACTCCATCTTGCGGAGGTGAGGGAAGGAAGAGATTAAAGGAAGGAGAGAGGGCTGGGGAAGGAGGAACACAGTCATAAGGACAACAACTTGTGATCTAACTACTCTGCAGCTTCATTCATCCTTTGGTAATTATTATTTTTTTCTGTTTTTGAGATGGAGTCTCTGTGGCCCAGGCTGGAGTGTAGTGGCACAATCTCAGCACACTGCAACCTCTGCCTCCCAGGTTCAAGCCATTCTCCTGCCTCACAAGTAACTGGGATTACAGGTGCACACCACCACACCCAGCTAATTTTCATATTTTTAGTAGAGATGGGGTCTCACTATGTTGCCGAGGCTGGTGATGAACTCCTGGAACCAAGTGCTGGGATTTGCAGGAAGGAGCCACTGTTCCTGGCCAAAATAATTCTTTTATTAAAATTTTTGTTTTAAAAATATTATTATTTTAAGAGACAGCGTTTCATGCTGTCACCCAGGCTGGAGGACAGTGCTGCAACCAGAGCTCACTGAAACCTCAACCTCCTGGGCTCAAGTGATCCTCCTGCCTCCGCCTCTCAAGTAGGTGGAACTACAGGTGTGCACCACCACACCCAGCTCATTGTTTTTTTGTTTTTTTTTTTTAGACAGAGTCTTGCTCTGATGTCCAGGCTGGAGTGCAGTGGCTCAATCTTGGCTCATTGCAACCTCCACCTCCCAGGTTCAAGCAATTCTTTTGCCTCAGCCTCCGAAGTAGATGGGATTACAGAAGCCTGCCACCACATCTGGCTAATTTTTATATTTTAGTAAAGATGGGGTTTCACCATGTTAACCAGGCTAGTCTTAAACTCCTGACATCAGGTGATCTGCCCACCTTGGCCTCCCAAAGTGCTGGGATTATAGGCATGAGCCACTGTGCCTCATCAAAATTTTAAATTATTTTTCTAGAGACTCAGTCTCCTATCTTACCCAGTCTGGTCTTGAACTCCTGGCCTCAAATAGTCCTCCTGCCTTGGCCTCCCAAAGCTCTGGGATCACAGGCAGGAGCCACTGCATGTAGCCTATTTTTTTTTTTTTTTTTTGAGACCGAGTCTTGCTCTGTCACCCAGGCTGGAGCGCAGTGGCATGGTCTTAGCTCACTGCAACCTCTGCCTCCCAGGTTCAAGGGATTCTCCTGCCTCAGCCTCCCAAGTAGCTGGGATTACAGGCACCTGCCACCACACACAGCTAATTTTTGTATTTTAAATAGAGATGGGGTTTCACCATATTGGCCAGGCTGGTCTTGAACTGACCTAGTGATCCACCCACCTCAGCCTCCAATAGTGCTGGAATTACAGGCATGAGCCATCACACCTGGTACCTAATTTCTATTCACTGGTCGTGGATGGGAGCTATGGAATCTTTCCCCAGAAAACATGCTGGCCCCATCAGAACGTCAGGGTTAAGGCTCCTAAGAGATGGTTCCTCTGTTTGTGCTCCACACCCAAATAATCCATCTTAGTCCACTGTCAGACAACTTCCAGGTATTACAGTGGCTGTAGTCTAGCTGGAAAAACACTGAAGTAGGAGTCAGTAGACCCCCGGGACTCTTTTGACTCAGCCACTAACAACTTAGTGTGGCCTTGGGAAAGAAAGAAGCTGGAGCAACCATGCCTGCAATTCCAGCACTTCGGGAGGTCGAGGTGGGAGGATTGCTTGAGCCCAGGAGTTTGAGAGCAGCCTGGGCAACATAGCAAGACCCCCATCTCTACAAAAAAATTTAAAAAATTATCCAGGTGTGGTGGTGTCACCCTGTAGTCCCAGCTACTCAGGAGGCTAAAGTGGGAGGATCACTTGAGTTCCAGAGGTCAAGACTGCAGTGAGCCAAGATCATGCCACTGCACTCCAGCTTGGGCAACAAGATTAGAACTCCATCTCAAAAAACAAACAAAAAAATGTAATGTGACTGCTATTTTCTGGTTATAATCACAGAGTTCACGTGCTAAGCAGTATGAAAAAATACAGAGTTAAAGTTTTTAAAAATTACCCCAAATTGGATCAGCAAATCTTTTTTTTTTTCTCTTGAGACAGACTAGGTCTTGCTGTGCCCAAGCTGGTGTGCGGTGACACAATCACAGATGACTGCAGCCTCGACCTCCTGGACTCACTCTGTGCTCCTGCCTCCCAAGGAGCTGGGACTACAGGTGCATACCCCTACACCCAGCTAATTTTTTTTTAAGTTGTTTTTGTAGAGGTGAAGTCTCACTATGTTGCCCAGGCTGGTCTCGAACCCCTGGCCTCAAGTAATCCTCCCACTTCAGCCTTCCAAAGTGCTGGGATTACAGGCATGACCTTATTTGGAGACCGGGTAGTCACAAAGGTCATCAAGTTAAAATGGGTCACGAAGGTGGGGCCCTGATCCCATGTAACTGGTGTCCTTACTAAAAGGGAAATTTGTTGCCTGTGAAAGAAAAAGAAAGAATAAAATATTTTTTTCTTGAGACAGAGTCTTGTTCTGTCACCCAGGCTGGAGTGTAGTGGTGTGATCACAGCTCACTGCAGCCTCAATCTCCTGGGTTCAAGTGATCCTCCCACTTCAGCCTCCTAAGTAGCTGGGACTATAGGTGTGTTCCACCATGCCCAGCTAATTTTCTATATTTTATGTAGAGACAGTATCTCACTATGTTCCCCAGGGTGGTCTTGAACTTCTGGGCTCAAGCAATCCTGCCTCGGCCTCCCAAAGTGCTGGGATTATAGGCGTAAGCCACTGTGCCTGCCCAAAGGGAAATTTGCACACAGATAGACATGTATAGAAGGACAATGGCCACTATAAGTCAAGGTATGTCTGAGCCAGGAGAGAGGCTGGGACAGATTCTTCCCCAGAGCCTCCAGAGGGAGCCCGGCCTGCAGACACCTGACTTTACACTTCCAGCCTTCCAACTGGGAGACAACAATTTGTATGTATATATGTATATATGTAGGTATGTATGTATGTATGTATGTATTTTATTGATTGATTGATTGAGATAGGGTCTCACTCTGTCACCCAGGCTGGAGTGCAGTGGCATGATCTCAGCTCACTGCAGCCTCATCCTCCCTGGCTCAAGCAATCCTCCCACCTCACTCAGCCTGCTGAGTAGCTTGGGAATACAGGTACATGCAACCATGCCTGGCTAATTTTTTTTTTTTTTTT
>PVKP010039047.1:0-20446 GCA_004027715.1 Plecturocebus donacophilus
GTTCCCCCGCGGAGCCACACTGTGCCTGTCCCAGCTCGAGTTCCCCCACGGAGCCACACTGTGCCTGTCCCAGCTCGAGTTCCCCCACGGAGCCACACTGTGCCTGTCCCAGCTCGAGTGCCCCCGCAGACGGCTCAGCTCATTCCCTAGAGGTGCGGGGAAGGGGGGCCCAGCTCATTGGGCAGGGCCACGTGAAGCACTTGCCACCGTTCCAGGAGAATTGAGCATTCAGTAGACAATAGCTTCCTTCAACATAAGATATAAATGAGGCCCGAGAGCCCGGGTCCAAGGGTGCATTCACCATCATGGAATTGGCTCCCTGTGCAGCACAGGTATACAGCAGGAGCTCAATGAATGCTTTGCTCCTGGAGGGAAAGAATGATCTGAAATCTTGTGGACTTCACGTCTGTCACTTGGAGATCTTGAGCTGCAAGTCAAACAAACTAACTCCAGCAACATAAGTCAAAAGAGAGGTGATGGTGGGAGCCGCAACAGCAAGAACCCTTAGTCGGGGGTGCACTCCAGCCAGGGCAACAGAGCGAGACCCCATCTCAAAAGAAAAGAAAAGACATTTAACTTTCCATGTCTTTACATGTAGGTCTTACCTTAAGACGCGTGGTGGCTATTTCAGGGGACTGTGGATCTCTGTCTTGGTGAGATGATGGCAATGGCGGTGATGACAGCAAGTTTATTTTATGATTGATTTATTGAGATGGAATCTCAGTCTGTCACCCAGGCTGGAGTGCAGTGACACGATCTTGACTCCACCTCCAGGGTTCAAGCCGTTCTCTCACCTCTGCTTCCCCAGTAACTGGGACTACAGTCGTGCGCCACCAGGCCTGACTAATTTTTGTATTTTTAGTAGAGACAGGGTTCCGCCATGTTGCCCAGGCTGGTCTCAAATGTTTGACCTTAATTGGTCTGCCCACCTCAGCCTCCCAAAGTGCTGGGATTACGCATGAGCCACCGCTCCTGGGAGATGGTAGTCATTTTAATAACACCGGTCATAATAATAGTAAGCGGTGCCATTGTTTGAGCTCTCACCGTGTGCCCGGACTCTTAGGGAGGCACTTTGTAGGTGTCACGTTCTCACTCCTGGCCTTGCGCCCGTGAAGTCGGCGTCATTATCCTCTTACAAACATCTAGTCTGGGCCACGGTCAGATGAAAGAGCTTGCAAAGCCCCATGTGGAGCCAGGATTTGAGCCCACGTTTGCCTGGCTTTCAAACCAGAGCCAACATGCAATGGTCTTAGAGGATACCTTCCAGGGAGCCGCCTACGTTTCCTGGTCACAGAGATCCGTGGGCAGGACTCGCAGTGGCTGTGGCTCCTGCCTGCCTGGGGAGGTGGCACACGGAAGCTCCGGCCATTACCCTTTGCAGCTTTGGAGCAGGCATTACCTCCCGGAGCGGGTCCCTGCAGCACCGTTGTTATTTGAAGTTTCAAGTAATTAGAACTAATCTCAAACTTCTCTCGTACTGATTTTAAGCCTTTAAACAACACGTGCCTGCCAAAAGCCTGCTTATCTTGGTGAGAGCCCCGAACTACAAATAGACAGTTATTAACAGCTTCTGTTATAATGCAGAGACCATATTCCCCGGGGCCAGCACACCCCAGCCTGGGGCTGGCCCCAAACATCAACTGTTAGTCTGCTGGGAGGCTATGCCGCGCTGTGGCAATCGCTCAATTATATCCCCACGAGCCGGTTCTGATGCACCTGCTGGCACGGAACGCTGAGGTGACAATGGCCAGCGCTGCCCGGTGGACCAACCCTCCTATTAGCAAAGTCTGAGGCCCCGGTGTACGGTTTGTTTCTGAGGATAAAGCAAAGAAACTGAGGTCAGCACCAAGATAATCCAATGCAAGGGAATTTATTCACGCTCCCGGGTGAGGTTCTGCGCTCAGGACAGGAGGGGCTGGAGAAGTTGCACTGACTTCTCTCAGACAGGGGGTTTTATAGGGAGTGACTTGGGCTATTTTTAGAAAGTCTATTTTTAGACCGGGGGGTTTTATAGGGAGTGAAACAGCTCGATTGGTTGTGGGAGAGCAAGACTGCTATTGGGTAAGTTACAAGCCTTGACCTAGGACTTGGCTTGTTGTTGGTTGGAATTACTTGCCTGCTATTGGTTGTTAAAACTCGGCTGCTATTGGTTGTTAATGCTTAGCTGCTATTGGTTGTTAAGGCTTAGCTGCTATTGGTTATTAAGAAGCCATGGTTGCAGCACCTTGTTTGCATACTGGGCTCTTTAAGAGAAAACCAGGCTGTGCGAGCAAGGGGAACATGCCTGAGCATGTCTGAGCTTGTTCGGGGCTTGTAAAAGGAAAAAAAGTGTGTGGGGGGCGGTGCGTCTGAGCTTCCAGCAAGGCAACCGGCCTTACACCCAGGACTGGCAGGTGAAAGACCCCTTTTCCTGAATTAGGCTTGCCTTTTTTTTTAATTAAGGAGACTACCCTGACACTGATTGTCATTATGAAAAGTCGCTTTAGGCTGGGCACGGTGGCTCACGCCTGTAATCTCAGCACTTTGGGAGGCCGAGGCAGTGGATCACCAGAGGTCAAGAGTTCGAGACCAGCCTGACCAATATGATGACACTCTGTCTCTACTAAAACTACTGGGTGTGCTGGTGGGTGCCTGTAATCTCAGCTACTCCGGAGGTAGAGTGAGAGAATCGCCTGAACTCAGGAGGCAGAGGTTGCAGTGAGCCAAGATGGTGCCATTGCACTCCAGCCTAGGTGGCACAGTGAGGCTCCATCTCAAAAAAAAAAAATTAGTCAGGCGTGGTAGCATGTGTCCGTAGTCCCGGCGACTCAGGAGGCTGAGGCAGGAGCATCGCTGGGACCTGGGAGGCGGAGGTTGCAGTGAGCTGAGAGCACGCTACTGCACTCCAGCCTGAGTGACAGAGTGAGACTCCACCTAAAAAAAAGAAAAAGATACGTCACTTTGAGATTGTTTTATCCAGGTCTGCAGCCTTACATTGGGCCCCTAACTTTACTGGCAAGGCAAGGAGCCGAGTTTGGCCTGAACCCTGCTGCAAAAGCTAAGGGCCGCGACCATCAGACCTGAGTGACTTCGCCAGGTAACTGGGCCAGGTGACCTAGCCTCTCTGCATCTCAAAGCTGGGCTCCCAGGACCTGCTCTCAAGGGCTGCTGTGAGGAGTTCATCCTGCGAGGAACACAAAGTTATCTCACAGTGCCCAGCAGGGAGCAGGTGCCCCGTGACCGTGAGCTCCTCCGCCGCACTCCTGGCACGCCCCGAGCCTTCTCCATCACAACAACGATGTGAGCTCGTGGACAGGGTGCCTGGTGCCTGGGATACGTCGGAACCCGGCCAGCGAGAGCCGGTGACCCTTCCTCAGCTATTTCACCCCCATGAAGGCTTCAGTGGCTGCTAGTTGGTTGTTTCGGGGGTTTGTTTGTTTTAGAGTGCTTCCTTTACGTCAAGCCTTGTGCTAAGGGCTTCGTATTTTCCCGTGTGACTTAATTGTAACTACAGTGCTATGGTGGGGCTCAAGGATCGTCCCCACTTCACAGATGGGGAAACTGAGGCTAGGAGGGTGCAAAGGCTGAACCTCGAGTAGACAGTTTTGGAGGGTGGCCCCAGCTTCTGCACCTGCGTCCAACTCCAGACCCCACTCCTGACCCCATGCTGTGTTGTCTACAGGAAGAGCACCAAAACACGGCTTTCCAGTTGTTAAATAAACACAACTGGCATTTTGCTGGTGGGCTGTCTTTGCGGGAGAGGTCTAATTTTGGAATTTACAGTGGGATTTAACATTTGCAGTGAGATTCTGTTTCACCTTGAAAGAGGCTCAAGGTATATGAATCTCACACTGGACGGACGCTGAGGAGGCGCCTGTGGAATCCACGCCCGCGGGCATTTTCAGGAAAAAGGCTGAGCTTTCTATTCGGCCTCTGTGTCTTCCTGAAATGCGTGCACCCGGCACCGGCCACGTTGCCAGATTCCAGGTGCCTCTCCACCGATCCACCACCGGGGGCCGCTGCAGCCCAGCCCGAGTTTTCCGTGGGCCCTGCACCGCCTGATCTCGAACACGCAGGCCCAGCCTTCCTTTGCAGTGACCCTCAGAAGAGCAGACGGCCGGCTTCCCGCTTCGTTAGTCTTTGCATAGTACAGAGCCAGTGCGATGCAGCCGCCGTTTTGGGTTTTCCCGGAGCAAGCTTTGTCCCCCGCCCAGGGTGGCCGCCGTTCCAAGCAAGTCCCTGCTCAGCTACAGAGGGACAGACGTGCAAATGCCCCCGAGCCAGCCTGGGCGCGCCACGTGTTCCGAGGGCCCCATGCTTCCCCTCAGGGTGCGGATTGGAAAGGGCTGACTTGACCATGGTCTCTACCTCCAGGGGGTACAGAGGCGGGGGTCCAGCCCATCAGAAGCTGCTGCAGGGAAGAATCCTGGGCCAGCCGGGCTCGGTGGCTCACGCCTGTAATCCCAGCACTTTGGGAAGCCGAGGTGGGCGGATCACGAGGTCAGTTCAAGACCAGCCTGACCAATATGGTGAAACCCCATCTTTACTAGAAATTAGCCAGGTGCGTTGGCAGGCACCTGTAATCCCAGCTACTCGGGAGGCCGAGGCAGGAGAATCACTTGAACCCAGGAGGCAGCAGTTGCAGTGAGCTGAGATCGCACCACTGCACTGCAGCCTGGGTGACAGAGAGACTCCATCTCAAAAAGAAAAAGAACTCTAGGTCAGTTCGTGGTCGGGCGAGGGTGAGGAGATGCCCCGTGGGCTCCAGCCCTGTGGGAGGGTGGCCTTGGGAACGTCTTCTAGCCCCAGAGTTGGCACAGCACTTTACTCTGCAGAGGCTCAGGGCTCAGGAGTGCCTTCTGGTCCCAGCGGCTCCCGCTCCTGGCCTTTGTTCATTGGCCACAGTCTGGAGGGTGACTTGTCTACAGGTTTTGTGGGTGGGGGGTCTGGCAGGCATCAGCTGTCAGTGAACTTATGCCTCATGCTATTGGCGTCACTCTCTTTGGGACCCTATTTATGTGCCTAACGCTGAACCCTAGGGTACTTAAGCTGGGACCAGGAGAAACATGTCGTCACTCTCTTTACACAGACGAAACCACGGAGCCCCTGAAAGGTGTGCTCCGCACAATCACCACCACTGCCATCATCAGACAACACTGGACGGAAGGCTTCCTGCCTTGTCTCAATTTATCCTGCCCACTCTCCTCATTTTACAGGGAGAGAGGCTTAGGCTCAGAGAGGCAAGCTACTTGCCCAGGGTCACACAGCAAATAAGAAGCAGAGCTAAGTTGCATATCCAGGTCTTTATTTCTGTGTTCTGTGGACTTTCCTAGAAATCCCAGGTGGTTCACAAGCTGCCCTGGGAAAGGCTGGATTCCACTGTAACGCACAGAGCTGCTTACTAATGGAGTGCTTCGATGAGCAAATCAGAGAATGTACTCATCCCATCCCCTCCTGTATTCATTCATCCCCTGAGGGTTCGCCGTGTGCCTTCAATGGCCCTTCCTGCACTAAGTCCTGTTGATACAGTGATGGTCCAGACAGAAACAGCCTCTGTCCTGAGTGCAACCGGATGGGACTTAACTCAGAGTCTTACAAACGGCATTGGCCAGGCTACATGCAGTCCAACTTGTCCATGAGGCATCCATCATCCCTGCCTTCTAGGCGTTTCTATTCTAGAAGAGATGACACAGACATGAATTTCCACACAGTAAACTCATCATGAGTGAGCCATCCTGAGAGCGAGCGGTGACCACTTCTCGGGCTCCTTCTCAGCCACCAATCGGTACACTCCAGTGCCCCTGGGCTGCTCAGCTACAAACTCCCTTTCTACCATAGACACAGGCCAAGGCAGAAGCCGGCACAAAGCTCGCACTGCCTGCATTTTGTGGTTCTGTAAGTTCCTTAGATTGTGTTTTGGAGGCTGGGTGCGGTGGTTCATGCCTGTAATTCCAACATTTTGGGAGGCCGAGGCAGGCAGATCACCTGAGGTCAGGAGTTTGAGACCAGCCTGGCCAATATGGGGAAATCCCGCCTCTACTAAAAATACAAAAAAAAAAAAAAAAAATTGCTGTGCATGGTGGCAGATGTCTCAATCCCAGCTACTCCAGAGGCTGAGGCGGGAGAATCTGTTGAACCCGGGAGGCAGAGGTTGTAGTGAGCTGAGATGGCACCACTGCACCCCAGCCTCAGCAACAGAGCGAGACTCAGTCTAAAAAAAAAAGACTGTGTTTTGTACTTTGAAGGATAAAGTGGAAAAGGTATGGGTTTTGGTGTCAGACCTGGATTCGAACCCTAGTTCCCATCGGCATACCTCAGGGACTGCTGGCAAACTGCTTCACCTCTCCCAGTAAGTTAAAATACAACGCAAAACCACAAAGGCCAATTGTCTCCCATACTCTTCCCTCTCTAAGGGAAAAAAACTCATCGCTCTTGTAATTTTAGAGTTAAAAAATCACCATCAAAGTCTTACAATGTGACCCAGTGGGGAGGTTTTCCTCGTGCTCCGGCTTCCCCCCCTGAAAGGGCTCGGGCTCGCTCACAGCGCTGTGGGCCACCGTAGAATAAGACCTGATTGTTAGCAAGAAAGTGATGTTTTTTCTTTTTTTGAGACAGAATCTTGCAGTGGCGCAATCTCGGCTCACTGCAGCCTCCGCCTCCCAGGTTCAAGCAATTCTCCTGCCTCATTCTCCCTAGTAGCTGAGATGACAGGCGCCCACCACCACGCCAGGCTAATTTTTTGTCTTTTTAATAGAGACGAGGTTTCACCACGTTGGCCTGGCTGGTTTTGAACTGCTGACCTCAAGTGATACGTCCGCCATGGCCTCCCAAAGTGCTGGGATGACGGGGTGAGCCACCGCGCCCGGCCTAACAAAGGGATTTTATGTGCTTGTTGGGGGAAGGACTCTCTCTGTGTCTTGTTTTGAAATTGAGATGTAATTCATCTGTGTGTATTTAAGAAGAGAAGCCTGGCTCATAATGGTAGAATTTAAAACTAGATGCAACTCCGAGGGTGCTCCGGACCAACCCTGAGCTTGCTTTTGCGTGAAGCGGGGCCGTGGGCAGCTCTGTGGCTTTTGCGTGAAGCGGGGCCGTGGGCAGCTCTGTGGCTTTTGCGTGAAGCGGGGCCGTGGGCAGCTCTGTGGCTTTTGCGTGAAGCGGGGCCGTGGGCAGCTCTGTGGCTTTTGCGTGAAGCGGGGCCGTGGGCAGCTCTGTGGCTTTTGCGTGAAGCGGGGCCGTGGGCAGCTCTGTGGCTTCAGCCCCTGCCTCGCCCCGGCCGACCAGAGCTGAATCCATTTTCCATTTTCCATTTTACACCCCGGTGCCTCCAGCTACGAGCCCTTTTTTTTTTTTTGAAATTGAATCTTGCTCTGTTGCCCAGGCTGGAGTACAGTGGTGCCATCTCGGTTCACCTCAACCTCCGCCTCCCAGCTTCAAGCGATTCTCCTGCCTCCGCCTCCCGAGTAGCTGGGATTACAGGCACCCGCCACCACGCCCAGCTAATTTTTGTATTTTTAGTAGAGATGGGGTTTCACCATGTTGGCCAGGCTGGTCTCGTACTCCTGACCTCAAGTGATCCTCCCGCCTTGGCCTCCCAAAGTGCTGGGGTTACCGGCGTGAGCCACCGCACTCAGCCCAGCTACAAGTACTTTTGGTGTCGGGAAACCTCCGGGAGCCGGCAGTGTCAAGCTCGCAAGGCACTCCTCGCACGCTCACTGCTGTCCTGGCTTTTGCCCCAGCGGGAGGTGAGGTGAGGAGGGAGGTGACACGAGGCTCATCCACGGCTGTGGGAGGCCCTCGGGCCGCCCTGAATCGGTGGTCGGGCTCCAGCTCTGCCGGTGCCTTCCAGTCTTGCCCAGCCAGGAGCACGCTTTGTTTCTTTGAATGAAAACAACGTGTGGAGCAGGTACCACATTTGCAGCAGTCGTCGATGGAAATCTGTTAGTGACAAAGTGCTTAGAGACAGGAGAAGCCACCCACATCACAGCCCCTGGGGAGCTGGTGAAAAGGCAGACTCCCAGCCCTACCCGGACCGGGTATGGTAGCCATGACTGCAGTGCAGAGCCAGAGGCCCCGGGGAGCGGTGCTCGTGGCTGAAGCCCGCATGTCAGGCAAAGCAAACTCCTGGGAGGCCGCACCTGGCTCCGTGCCATGGAGAAGGGCACCCGGAGGCCTGCAGGTGCAGAGTGCTGACTCCAAGGTGAGCGTTTAGGGTGACTTAGAAAGAAAGGAGTGTTCCAGCCGGACACGGTGGCTCATGCCTGTAATCACCAGCACTTTGGAAGGCCAAGGCGGGGGTTCAAGACCAGCCTCACCAACATGGAGAAACCCTGTCTCTACTAAAAATACAGAATTAGCCAGGTGTGGTGGCGCATGCCTGTAGATCCAGCTACTTGGGAGGCTGAGGCAGGAGAATCGCTTGAACCCAGGAGGTGGAGGTTGCAGTGAGCCGAGATCATGCCACTGCACTCCAGCCTGGGCAACAAGAGCGAAACTCCATCTCAAAAAAAAAGAAAGAAAGAAAGAAAGAAAGGAGTGGGCTGGGCACGGTGGCTCACGCCTGTAATCCCAGCACTTGGGGAGGCTGAGGCAGGCAGATCACAAGGTCAGGAGTTCAAGACCAGCCTGACCAACATGGTGAAACCCCATCTCTACTAAAAATACAAGAAATTAGCTGGCCATGGCGGCGTGCACCTGTAATCCCAGCTACTCAGGAGGGTGAGGGAGGAAACGTGCATGAGCCCGGGAGGTGGAGGCTACAGTGAGCTGAGATCGTGCCCCTGCACTCCAGCCCGGGAGACAAAGTGAGGCTCTGTCTGAAAAAAAAACAAACGAAAAGAAAGGAGTGTTCCAATCAAAGCTGGTCCTGTGGTGGGCCTAGATTAAGCAGGGGCTGCCAGAGATCAGGACTGATGCTATATCTCAGAGTCTGCTTGTTTAAAAACCTTGCTCACCCAGGTTCCGTGGTGTAATCCCAGCACTTTGGGAGGCTAAGGTAGGTGGATCACCTGAGGTCGGGAGTTTCAGACCAACCTGGCTAACGTGGTGAAACCCCATGTCTACTAAAAGTACAAAAATTAGCTGGGCCTGGCGGCGCATACCTGTAATCCCAGCTACCTGGGAGACTGGGACCGCAGGATCGCTTGAACCCGGGAGGTGGAGGTTGTGGTGAGCCAAGATCACTCCATTGCACTCCAGCCTGGGCAATACAGTGAGACTCCACTGCACTCCAGCCTGGGCAATACAGTGAGACTCCACCTCAGAATAAAATAAAATAAAACAAAATAAAAACCTCGCTCATTGTGAGTTATTTTATAATATTATTTGGTGATAGGATTTAAGCTCCTCTTTCAAAATATTTGGAAGACATCTTTTTCTTGTTTTTGTTTTGTTTTGTTTTGAGACAGAGTCTCACTCTGTCGCCCAGGCTATAGTGCAGTGGCACGATCTCAGCTCACGGCGGCCACCACCTCCAGGGATCAAGCGATTCTCCTGTCTCCGCGTCCTTAGTAACTGGGACTACAGGCACGCACCACCACACCCAGCTCATTTTTGTATTTTTAGTAGAAACTGGGATTCACCACGTTAGTCAGGCTGGTCTCAAACTCCTGACCTCGTGATCCACTCACCTCGGCCTCCCAAAGTGCTGGGATTGCAGGCCTGAGCCACTGCGCCCAGCCAGACATCTTTTTGTTTAATTGAAGTCTGGACATCTTCTAGGACAGACAGGTGGGCGTATGAGAAACGTTCTTGGCCGGTTTCCGCCCACAGGGAGTTGAGGCCCTTACCGCCACCCAGTGGCACCACTGGGACCCTGCGTTCATTCTGCGTTTCCTGCCAACTTCCCGGCAGGCGCTGGGCGGGGGCTGGGGCAGACTCAGCAGCGCAGACGGAGCCCCCTTTGGCAGAGCCCCCCTTTGGCTTGTCCCTCCAACCATGCAGCAGCCCCTGGCGAGTGCACTCAGAGACGCTAAACGTAGACAGTGCCTCCGGTAACACCGCAGCTCGACACACACAACGACACACACGTCCTGCGGCTTCCACTTCCAGGAGTCAGTGGTGGGCCCTTGGAAAACCACTACAGACTGAGGCAATTTCACTTCCACTGGGGAGCAGCGAACGAGCGGGGCTCGGAGCACACAGTGGACGACCACGCGTACCCCGCAGAGGTTTGTAGACGTGGCCTAACGTGGTCCTAAATCTGGACGCTTTCTCTGTCTCCGGCTCTCTCGTGGGGGGTGACCAAGCCATCCCAGCTGCTCAGATGCAAAGGATTTCCTGGGACTGAACAGTCGGCCACCCCACCTATGTAGTCACCGCCCTCTCCTACAGAGAAGGCACTGTAAGCACTCTCATTTAATGGAAGAAGAGACTGAGGTTCTGAGTGGTTATGGAACTTGCCAAAGCCAGACAGCTGGGATTTAAGGTCAGAGCATGAGGTCTTCTCGGCCCTTCACTCAGCTGTGTGCTTGCAGCAGTAGGGACTAGCAGATTCACAAGGCCCTCTGCTGAGAAGCTGAACATCTTTTTCTTTTCTTTTTTTTTTTTTTTTTTTGTTTTAAGATGGGGTTTCACCATGTTGGCCAGGCTGGTCTTGAACTCCTGACCTCAGGTGATCCACCCACCTCGGCCTCCCAAAGTGTTAGGATTACAGGCGTGAGCCACCGCACCTGGCCTGAACACCTTTACAATAGAAATTATCTTCTGTTTTACGTGTTTGTTTGCTTGCTCGGAGACAGGCTTTACTCCGTCACCCAGTCCGAGTGCAGAGGTGCGATCTCGGCTCATCACAACCTCTGCCTCCTGCCTCAGCCTCCCACGTAGCTGGGATTACGAGCATGCACCACCACACCCAGCTGATTTTTTGTTTTTGGTAGAGATGGGGTTTCACCATGTTGGCCAGGCTGGTCTCCAACTCCTGACCTCAAGTGTTCCACTCGTCTCGGCCTCCCAGAGTGCTGGGATCACAGGCGGGAGCCACTGCGCCCCTCTGAGATCATCTTCTTAACGCAGTCTTATTTTCAGCCTTCCAAAGTGGGAGTCAGTAGAGAAAAGGAGTGCACATCAGTGCTGGGAACTGGTTTTTGCAGTTACTCTGGGTGATAAGTGATGCCTTATAGATTTCCCCATGTATTTTATGATAAAATGTTTGCTTGCACCTTACAAAAAAATGGAAGGAAGTATACGAGAGCCAGGTGCGGTGGCTCACGCCTGTCATCCCAGCGCTTTGGGGGGCCGAGGTGGGTGGGTCACCTGAGGTCAGGATTTCGAAACCACCCTGATCAACATGGAGAAACCCCATCTCTACTAAAATACAAAAATGAGCCGAGCATGGTGGTGCACACCTGTGGTCCCAGCGACTCGGGAGGCTGCGGCAGGAGAATCGAATGAACCCGGGAGGCGGAGGCTGCAGTGAGCTGAGATCGGACCACTGCACTCCAGCCTGGAGACAGAGCGAGACTCTGTCTCAAAAAAGAAAAAAAAGTGTGAGAGGAACCCACGAGCATGCCGTCTCAGTCCCGTGTGGATCGTTTTTGCCATATGCACTTTATCACACCTCTGCTCACCCACCCACCCACCTGACTTTTTGATCCTTTTTTTTCAAGTTGAGGACCGTTTCTGTCTTTTGAACTTTTCCTTGTTGTTATGAAAGTCAAGCTGCAGTTAACATGGAGCTAGAGTCCACCCAACCCAAAAAATGAAAACTGTTTGTAATTGCACACCCAGAGGTGACCTCGGGACACTTTATAAATGGCGAGTGAGATCTATTGTTATCATTTGGCACATATTTATAAATAGTGAGAAGAATGAGTGCAATAGCGGCTTCTGTGTGCCTCTGTTCATCTAACATACCTTTTAGTACCTCTATCAGCAACTTTGTTTTTGATGAACAGATATTTTGAAGGAAGAAGATTGTTGCAATTTACTCCTAGAGAAAAGAGACCAGAAGAGACCAGTGAGCTTGGGCCCCCGGGGACCTTCCTGACTCGGGCTGAGCAGGGGCTGGGGACCCCCACCCTGGCCTAGTGTCTGGCCCATGCCGCAGTGTGCAGTTTCCTGGAGGTGGGGGGTGGGGGAAGTGGGGTCTACAGTGGGGCCTCAGGTGTGGCATTCCAGGTGAGCCATAGGTAGGCAGGAAGAGCCCACGCACACCCTCACTGACCCAGATGCACCCGGGAGCATGTAGCCTGCTGGCAGGGAGGAGCTGTGTGGCTCTCACTGGTCCCAGTGCCCTGCACAGGGCCCCTGGTCCCAGAATCCCAGCAGGATGGGTTATGGAAGAAGCCCGAGGGCTTGCTGTACCCATCCTTGTGAGCTTGGAGCCACCACGCCTGGCTGAGGCCTGAGCTTTGTCTGGTAATTCATGTCCAAGGGTAACTAGGAGGTAGAAAATAATGAAACCACCCATTTCTACTGGATGAGGTTAAAACGATCCTCTCCTTCTTTCCCCACCAGGAAGACAAAGGCTCTTCCTTCCTGGGGCTCTGTCAAGTGTCTAGGAGCTTGGAGTGCTGGTGGTGCTAAGCTCTTAGACGTCTGGCTGCAATAGCGTCGTTCGTTATAATTATTTTTATTTATTTATTTTTTTAAAGAGATGGGGTCTCGCTATGTTGCCCAGACTGGAGTGCGGTGGCTATTCACAGGCACGATCCCACTACTGATCAGCACGGGAGTTTTGACCTGCTCCGTTTCCGACCTGGGCAGGTTCACCCCTCCTTAGGCAACCTGGTGGTCCCCCGCTCCCGGGAGGTTACCGTATTGATGCCAAACTTAGTGCGGACACCCAATCAGCATAGCACACTACAGCCAGAACTCCTGGGCTCAACAGATCCTCCAGCCTCAGCCTCCCGAGTAGCTGGGACTACAGGCACGTGCCACCGTGCCCGGCCATTACAGTTATTAAGTGGACACACAGGCCAGCCATTCAGAAGGGGAAGTGGCTGTCTTATTTCTTGCTGATCAGTTTAAATTCTCTTTCCACTATGTTTCAGCTGCATTTAGTTCACTGGAATTCCATGAAATACCGAAATTACAAGGAAGCTGTCATGGGAGAGAATGGCTTGGCCGTGATAGGCGTGTTTTTAAAGGTAATCTCTTGCTGGGGGTGTAGACTGCCTAATGAAAAACATGGTGCTCCATCATTAGGATTGCTATTGGGTTTTTTTGAGACAGAGTCTTGCTCTCTCACTAGGCTGGAGTGCAGTGGTTCGATCTCGGCTCACTGCAGCCTCCGCCTCCTGGGTTCAAGTGATTCTCGGCCTCGGCCTCTCTAGTAGCTGGGGCTATAGGAGTGTGCCATCACATGCAGCTAATTTTTATATTTTTAGTTGAGACTGGGTTTCATCATGTTGGCCAGGCTGGTCTCTAACTCCTGACCTTAGATGATCTGCCCACCTCGACCTCCCAAAGTGCTAGGATCACAGGCGTGAGCCACCGCACCTGGCCTAGGATTGCTTCTAAAATGCTGTATACTGACAGTGGGGCGAGCTTTCCACCCACCCACTGCCTCTTCATCTCACACCTCATGTCTGCAATGCAGCTCGGGGCCCATCACCAGGCGCTGCAGAGGCTGGTGGACATCTTGCCAGAAATAAAACATAAGGTAAGCTGCATATTTGAAATCAGCATAATTTGACAAGCAAAATTGTTTAGTGCAGCAATTCATTTGCAAGCATAATGGAAGGAGCCCACCGAGGGGCTGTGATTCCAGTTCTGGAAATGGGATTCCACGGAGCTGATGCTCGTGTGTCCACAGCGGACTCTTTCTGACTTCGAATGCGTCACCACTGCTCTGGCACCTTGCCTCCTCCGCTGTAAAATAAGGGTGTTGGGCTTGATGGAAGTTCCCAAAATTCAGCCATGCAGCCAGCATTCTGAAGATACCTGACATATCTGCCTGCCAGCGGGACTACTCGTTACTTAGCATTTTTCTTTTCCTTTTTCTTTCTTTTTTTATTTGAGGAGTCTCCCTCTGTCGCCCAGGCTGGGGTGCAGTGGCACGATCTTGGCTGACTGCAACCTCCACCTCCTGGGTTCATGCAGTTCTCCTGCCTCGGCCTCCTGCGCAGCTGGGACTACAGGCACGTGCCAGCACATCCGGCTGGTTTTTGTATTTTTAGTACAGACGGGGTTTGACCGTGTTGACCAGGCTGGCCTCAAACTGCTCACCTGCGGTGATCCTCCCGCCTTGGCCTCCCAAAGCGCTGGGATTATAGACGTGAACCACCACACCCAGCCTACTTAATATTTTTCTTTAAGTTGATTAGCTCAAAAAATTGTTAGCCTTGTCCTGGTTGATGATATTCACTAATGATAAAGTTTGTTTCAAAACAGATTGAAACAAATGCCTAACTAATAACATTTAAGAGTGTTGACGCATGTGCCGCCCGGCACGCTCCTTGGGAAGGAGCGAAAGCAGTCCCTGTCCGCACCTAAGGCCAAGGGCAGAGAGGAAGCTGCTCAAATCGCCCAGCTCTGTCTGCTTCCCTGCAGCAAGCACAGCTCGAAAAGATAGCAGGGACAAGGTCACCTTTCTCCAAGATCAGCTCAGAAAAGGCTTTGAGGGAAAAGGGGAAATTCCAAAGAAATGTAGTTTATTTGTTCAGCGGCAAACAAAGGAATTCCAGGGCAGAAGGAGTCCATGAGAGCCTCAGATGTGGGGACGGGTGAGGCTTCAACCTCCGTTAACAATGGCGCGGGCTGGTCCAGATGGAGCGGGGACCAGCCCTTCCTCGCGGTTCAAGGAGCTGTTTGATCTGTTCATGGCCTTCGCCTTGATGCTGGCTTTGGGGTGGCCTCCTGGGACCAGGACCAGATCACCCCCTGCCGCCCCATCTGCCTGCTCAGGAACTCCACAAGGCTGTGGTCCTGAGAACGCTGACGCCTCACCCTCTTCCTCCACGCTGCTCCCCAGCCAGAGGAAACCTGGGCCGCGGGATGTTTTCCCAGCCAGCATCCACCTCCCACACCAGGTGGTCCCACCTCTTGGTGGGAAAGAAAAGAGCTGGCTGTGAACTACTCTCTACCCAGGGGCTGTGTTCCTTCCCTAGAAGGTTCTGGAGCTTTGCTTCCCCATGGGGTAAGTCAGAATTCTCTAGGCAAACCTCAGGGGAGGAATGCTGCCGGGGGAAGGGGAGGAAGCTCTGCCAGGGTCTCGGATCGGGTCCTGACGCTGATCTCCGGGCTCATCTCCGCACCTGAAAATACAGTTAGACTCTTTTTTTTTTTTTTTTGAGACCGAGTCTCACTCTGTCACCCAGGTGGAGTGCAGTAATCTCAGCTCACCGAAACCTCCGCCTCCCGGGTTCAAGCGATTCTCCTGTCTCAACCTTCTGAGTAGCTGGGATTACAGGCACATGTCACCACGTCTAGCTAATTTGTATATTTTTACTAGAGATGGGGTTTCACCATATTGGCCAGGCTGGTCTCGAACTCCAGACCTCAAGTGATCCAGCCACCTTGGCCTCCCAAAGTGCTGGGATTACAGGCATGAGCCACCGTGCCTGGCCGAGTTAGACTCTTGAGAGTTCAAAAGACCTTAAGAGGTTGGGCACAGTGGCTCCTGCCTGTAACCCCAGCACTTTGGAGGCCGAGGCAGGCGGATCACGTTAGGTCAGGAATTTGAGAGCAGCCTGACCAACATGGTGAAAGCCGGTCTCTACTAAAAATATATGAGCCGGGTGTGGTGGCGAATGCCTGCACTACCAGCTGCCTGGGAGGCCAAGGCAGGAGAATTGCTTGAATCTTGGAGGTGGAAGTTGCCGTGAGCCAAGACTGCACCACTGTACTATAGCCTGGGTGACACAGAGAGACGCATCTCGAAAAAAAAAGACCTTCGGAGATAAAAGGCCCAGGGTTGGGGACAAGAGTCTTTGCTTCACGCGTCAGGAAATGGGAAGAGACGTGAACGATTCTCTTGTGTAGCGGTTCCTAGAGCAGGACTTCCGGGAGCTTCTCCCGTAGCACAGTCTATCTGAGAGCCCCGCAGCTGGCCGGGTCCGGAGCTGTGACCCACCACTGCAGAGCTGTGCACCTCTGAGCCTCAGCTTCCTTGCCTGTGAAATGGAGATGTTAAACATCCACAGTAGCCCGGGCACGGTGGCTCACGCCTGTGACTCCAGCCCTTTGGGAGGCAGACGCGGGCAGGCCACCTGCAGCCAGGAGTTCTAGACCGTCCTGGCCAACACGGCGAAACCCCAGCTCTACTGAAAATACAAAAATTAGCTGGGTGTGGTGGCACATGCCTGCAATCCCAGCTGCCTGGAAGGCTGAGGCAGGAGAATCACTTGAATCTGGGAGAAGGAGGTTGCAGTGAGCCGAGATCACGCCCCTGCACTCCAGCCTGGGCGACAGCTCGAGACTCCGTCTCAAAAAAAAAAAAAAAAAAAAAAATTCCACGCTAGAGCAGCATTCTCACGATGTAAGGGAATAAGGAGCATGTCTGGTCCTTGTTGGGTTGAAGCACCAGCTGTGGCCAGCACTCACACACCCACAACTGCTGTGGCATTGCAGAGGCTGTAGCTGCCCATCACAAAACGCAGTCCTCCACCCCACCCCTGAGGTTCAAGTGGCTTTTTATTGCTGCGGGTGCTTTCGGTCAGCTGACTCCCAGAGAGAGCTGTTACCCCGTGGGGTTCCATGAAACTTTAGAATGATGGCCTTGTGATGAAAAATGCTAGTGTGGTTGAATCTAACTCCTGAGTGGAGGGCAGTGCAGGGCAGGATGGGGCTGTGGTGGCTGCAGGCTCAAGGGCAGGTGGCCTTGGCTTTGAATCCCAGCTCTAGCACCCACCCCAAGGGCTCAGCAGTCCTCGCCCAGGGATGGGCTCACCTGCAGCTTCTGGGCCGCTTTCCTGGTTTCCGTCAGCTGAGGAACACACTGTCCTGAACTCAGGCAGGAAAGACCACAGTCATTTTGCCCCCGTCATCTCTCCTGGTTGCAGACTGGCCTAGGCCCTGCTGTGGGACTGACTCGGCAGGGACCCTCTGGGCATCCCCCGCATGGCTGCTCCCTGGGGACCCAGCTGGCTTCTATGCCGTGCTTAGGTCTCCAAGGTTGAATTTCCAGAGAGAACCAGTGGTTTTTCGGTTTTCTTTTCTTTTTTTCTTTTTTCTTTTTATAAATATGGAACGCTTCACGAATTTGCGTGTCATCCCTGCTCAGCGGCCATGCAAATCTTCTCTGTATCGTTCCAGTTTTAGTCTATGTACTGCCGAAGCGAGCACTGTTTTTTTTTTGTTTTTTTTGTTTTTTTTTGAGACAGAGTTTCACACTTGTTGCTCAGCTGGAGTACAATGGAACGATCTCAGCTCACTGCAGCCTCTGCCTCCTGGGTTCAAGCGATTCTCCTGCCTCGGCCTCCCGAGTAGCTGGGATTACAGGCATGCGCCACCGCACCCAGCTGATTTTGTATTTTTAGTAGAGACGGATTTTCTCCATGTTGGTCAGGCTGGTCTTGAACTCCCGACCTCAGGTGATCCGCTCGACTCAGCCTCCCACAGTGCTGGGATGACAGGCGTGAGCCCCTGCGCCCGGCTGCCGGGCGGTCTTGCTGTCCTTTTCTGCTCTGGCTTCCAGAGTCACAAAGCACCCTTCTGCTTCCGTTCACCACTCCCGCCAGGAGCACCTGCCCAGGCTCAGGAGGACGGGACTTCACTGCCACACCTCGGTGGCAGGGGTGCAAAGAAACCACAGCCCTCCCCGTAAATGACCCCACTGGATCTTCCCGTCACTCCATGGGGGAGGCCTATGAGTCATCTCTACACACACAAGGAAACCAAAGCTCAGAGAGGCAAAGAAGGCCTTGGCCTGGGCACACAGCTGGCAGGTGAAGAGCCCGTGTTTAAACCCAGGAAGTGGATCCACGCAGCCTGAGCTCCTGTCATGGCGCCCAGCTCCCACGTGCAGTCGGAACCCAGGTCTGAGCTCCAGCTCCTGCTGCATGTTTCTGAGCTTTTCGGCAGCTTAGAGGGAAGCACGGGCCACGTCTGTAACCCACACCACATCAGGTGCTCCCCAGAAGCCCGGCTCCCCACCCTACCCCCAGCGCCCTCCCATCCTCATGGGCACCTCCCAGTGCCGACCGGTGTCACTGTGCACTCTGCTCCCAGCATGCAGGCACAGCCCCAGTGTGGCCCTGGTGACCCCGGGCAGACAATCCCAGAATGGAGACCTCGAGGCTTCACCTTTGACCCTCTCTGCATAGCCCGAAGTTTTGGCAAAAACTGCCCACGGAGGGTGCCCGTCCTCCTTGCCTGAACAAGCTGCGCGCTCCTCCGGCTGCTGGGGACGCCCCTGGCCGCTGCCTTCCCAAGAGTCACAGGGGAATCGGCTGCCTTGTTGAGTTGGAAGCAGCCCACCAGGTCCAGGGACCCAAGGAACAGCTCTGTGCCCTCAAGGGGGCTCTTCCAGCTCTGGCAGCGGCAGCAGCACCTGCCAGGCCCCACGCCACGTGGCAGGCGCTGAGAGACACCATGACAGAGGCCACGCTGCCCGGCACACACCTGGGGAAACAGGCTCTGAGAGGCCAAAGCAAGGGTGGAGTTAGGCTGGGTGGGGCATGAAGCTTTTAAGGTGTGGGGTCCTGTTTAAGAAAAAGAAGACAAAATCCAGAATAACAAAATAGGGTCCAGGCGCGGTGGCTCACGCCTGTAATCCCAGCACTTTGGCAGGCCGAGCGGGGCAGATTAACTGAGGTTGGGAGTTCTAGACCAGGCTGGCCAACATGGAGAAACCCTGTCTCTGCTAAAAACACAAAGTTAGCCGGGCGTGGCGGTGTGTGCCTGTAATCCCAGCTACTCGGGAGGCCGAGGCAGGAGAATTGCTTGAACCCAGAGGCAGAGGTGGCAGTGAGCTGAGATCATGTCACTGCACTCCAGGCCGAGTGACAAGAGTGAAACTCCATCTAAAAAAAAAAAGGCTGGTGCAGTGGCTCACACCTGTCATCCCACTTAGGGAGGCTGAGGTGGGTGGATCACCTGAGGTCAGGAGTTCAAGACCAGCCTGACCAACATGGTGAAACCCCATCTCTATTAAAAATGTAAAAATTAGCCAGGCATAGTGGCAGGCGCCTGTAATCCCAGCCACTTGAGAGGCTAAGACAGAAGAATAGCTTGAACCCAGGTGGCGGAGGTTGCAGTGAGCCGAGATCGAGGCACCACACTCCCTCCTGTTGGGGGACAAGAGCTAGACATTGTCCCAAAAAAGTAAAAATAAAAAAATAAGGTCTGGGGCTTCAGCGCAAGAGAGCTGTGGCCGCTCTGGAACTCTATCCCAGTGATTCTCAGGCCTGCTCCTCTCTTCCCCGGCCCCCTCCGGGAGGCATGTCCCACGTCTGTAATCCAGTTAGGTTTGTTCACCACAGTCTGGGCTCCATCCTGGCTTCCCCAACATCCAGGGCTGTTTTGAGAATTTGCGACGTCACAGGATGCTGTCTGTGGTGTACAGTTCTCTAGGTCTTGACAAATGCATAGAGTCGTGTATCCCCTGGCCCAGAACCCCACAGAGCAGCGCCTACACCCCAAACGGTCCCTCATGTGCCCTTCAGAGTCGACTGTCCCTGCCTGATCTGTTTCTGCTGGTTCTGTTTGCCTGTTCCCTCACCCATTTTTTTTATTTGTTTTTTTTTTGAGAGGGAGTCTTGCTCTGTTGCACAAGCTGGAGTGCACTGGTGTGATCTCTGCTCACTGCAACCTCCGCCTCCTGGAGTCAAGTGATTCTCCTGCCTCAGCCTCCCGAGTAGCTGGGACTGCAGGCACCCGCCACCATGCCTGGCTAATTTTTGTATTTTTAGTAGAGACCGGGTTTCGCCATGTTAACCAGGCTGGTCTTGAACTCCTGACCTCGGGTGATCTGCCCAACTCAGCCGCCCAAAGTGCTGGGATTACTGGTGTCAGTCATCGCGCCCAGCCTCCCCACCCTTTGTACTCTGCCTTGCTGAACTGCATGGAGCGCTGCAATTCAGCAGCGCGGGGCGGGCTTAGTCGAAAAGTGGCGCAACCCACTTCCACCAGCACAGGCTTGTGGCGCTTTCCACGGGTGGCTGGTCCATCCACGCTCAGATGACGGATGTGATGGTCTCAGCCTCATCGGCGTGCTCACCAGTGTCCTAGCCGCCTGGGCTCACCACGCACACAAAAGAAGGGCCCTGACTTGTTTTAGGGGCGCCGAGGGGGAGCAGCTTTCTGTACCCACATGGCTGCTGCAGCCCTTGGGCATCACAGAGACAGGACATGAGCTCCCGGGGACAGTGATGCAACACGCAGGCGTTCTCTCCCAGCCCCAGGCTAGAAAGCTTCCTGGGCAAGAAACCTGCACGCAGTGGAAAGGCTGGGGCCTCTGCCACTCCCCCGACTGAATCCTGCAGCCTGGGAGGAGCGGGCCAGGCCTCAGTGGCCCTGACTGGCAGCATGGCTTTGAGCAAGTTGTTTCTGTCTGTCTTCATCAGTAAACTAGAAATACTTCTCC
>PVKP010039048.1:0-20442 GCA_004027715.1 Plecturocebus donacophilus
GTGGGAGCAGTGATGGTGGTGGAGGTGGAGGTGGTGTTGGTAGTGATGGCGGTGGTGGGAGCAGTGATGGTGGTGGTGGTGGAGGTGGTGTTGGTAGTGATGGCAGTGGTGGGAGCAGTGGTGCTGGTGGTGGTGGTTCTGGCAGTGGTGGTGATGGAAATGCAGGCTGCGGTGATGATGTTGGCAACTGTGGTAGTGATGGTAGTGTTGGTGGTGGCTGCTGTGGCAGTGGCGGCAGTAATATGACATAGTGGTGGTGGCCACACTGTGTTTAATTGGTAAAGCCATTTGGTCATCTCAGAGGGAGGACAACCTGACGCACTTGGTTATCAGAGTAAGATCAAGGCTTTTCAAAGACATTGGTGAGAGGAGTTGGAAGCCATCTTCTCATATAGGTGTCACAGTTTCTTGCTCCGCACCTTAGGTTTTGTATCCTTGGCTTAGGATGCTTCCTGTAGCTGTAGAAAGTCCGGGAAGGCAACTAAAATAACTGATGACGAAACCCGTTCGTGGAGTGAGCTTAATTTGAAAGAGGGGTGGAAGAATTGATTTAATGATTTTCCCCTTTGTCCCTTCAAACCCAACTTTTTTTCTCATTGTGGGATAAAATATTTTATCAGACCTGCCTTTCTCATTTGAAATCATTTTTGGATAATAAACCAATAATCCCTTTGTTTTGGCATCAAAACGTGGAGTCCAAACTAATAATTACGTAATTCCAGCGAGACGAAGTGCAATAACCAAAACACTGCGAATTCCTCACCCACCTCAAGCTGGTTTCAGGCTGGATGCCTGGTCTCTGCTGTTCCTGGGATGCTGTTTCTGAATGTTCCTGGCAGGGCCAAGATGGAACAGGGAAAGAGGAAATAGTCTTACATGCTGGTACTGTTGGCATCTGGCTTTGGTCTCTCTTGGATGGAAGGTAGAAGGCACACATCTACTGAGTTTTGCTCTTACAGACACTTTTGAAGGGTCCTTGCCAACTTGTGACACATTCACGTGCACATAAACACACTCTCATGCACATATACACACAGTCATGCATACACACACTCACATGTATACACACTGTCATATTCATGTATATACACACTCACACACTCGTGCACACACACACAGCAAAGCTTCTCTCCTGAGAACAAAGCCCCTCTCTCCAGCCTCTGGGTTTCTAATGGCTCACCCTTCTCTTGACATCACATAGTCTCTCCAGGAAGTCTTTTTTGGTCCTTTTCACCAAGTCCACATCTGGCCCCTAGAGAACACTCACCTTTGTTCTTGATAATCTCATAAGGGTGGCATCTGTCACAGCTTCTTTTAAATTCTCTTGGCTATGGTGAAACACGTTTCTGTGTTCCCCAAGTGCCAGTAGGCACATGCCAGACTCCCTGGGCGGCCCCCTCAGAGGCCTCCCAGTTGACTTGCAGTGAGGCATAAGTTCCCACCCACACTCACACAGGGGACAGAGGATGGAGTACAGCACCCTGAAAACACTGTCCAAAGAAACCCTCTTTCTATCAGCCTCTCCTGCCTTCCTTAAGCCTGAAAGCAGATGAAGGGCTAATGCTTGCAGAACTGGTTTTCCAGTTTCTCAGCATGCCCTGCTAAGGACATGGTGGAGCTTGCCACCTACTGTCCTGTTCTGAGGCTTTGAGGCCCTGCTGAAAGTCGCAGACAGAGCGAGTGACATTTTCACATGATGTTACAATAGGGTTGCAGTGCTGGCAAATAGGAACGGAACAAAAAATGATGAACACGCTTGATCTAGGAAAACAAACACAAAGAGAAAACAGTAATAATGAGAAAATACCCCACATTTGTTGAGCTGAGCTTTTACGTGTATTGTTATATAATTTTCAGGGACTGGGAAATGGATACGGAGATCACAGTAATAACCTAGCATTTAGATAATGTGGCAGAGTTTACAAAGAGCTTTCTCCCATAAGGACTCATTTGACTCTCGTAAGAAGTCGGCTAGCTTGGTGCTATTCATCTCATTTTACAGAGGAAGAACCAGGGTCAGGAGTAGCAAAAAGGGGCTAATCTCACAGTCCAACCCATGTTAATTGAGACCTCCTGCCAATCACAGCTTTATTTGAAGAATAGTCCAACAGTCCAACAGCAGAAAATGAAAATAAATATTTTGAAACTCTTTTTTTTTTATTTTTTGAGACTTAGTGTCGCTCTTTCACCCAGGCTGGAGTGCAGTGGTGCAATCTTGGCTCACTGCAGCCTCTGCCTCCCAGGTTCAAGTGATTCTCCTGCCTCAGCCTCCTGAGTAGCTGGGACTACAGGCTAGTCTCGAACTCCTGGCCTCAAATGATCTGCCGACCTCAGTCTTTCAAAGTGCTAAGATTACAGGTGTGAACCCCTTCACCTAGCCAAAACTGTTTTTCCTTTTTTTGAAACAGAGTCTCGCTCTCTTCCCAGGCTGGAGTGTGGTAGCATGATCTCAGCTCACTGCAACCTCCACGTCCCGGGTTCAAGCAATTTCCCTGCCTCAGCCTCCCGAGTAGCGGGTACTACAGGCACGAACCACCATACCTGGCTAATTTTTTAAAAAAAATTTTTGTAGACATGAGGGTCTGACTTTTTTGCTCAGGCTGTTCTCAAACTCCTAGCATCAAGCAGTCCTCCTTCCTTGGCCTCTCAGAGTGCCACTGGAATTACAAGTATAAACTACTGCACCCTTCCTAAAAACTCTTACAGCAATTTAATGTTGCCACTACATCCAAGCATGTGATCAGTAGACTCATTTCACAGAGCAGGCTATGGACCAGTTTACATGTTGTCAAACTCATATGGTGAGTTTCACACAGCTTGAGCTATTTTCTGGTCATGTACAGTATGACTATATTCTAGTCAGCAATAGATTAAAAATTTTAAAAGAGCAAAAAACAGGCTTTTCATGACAGATAATTTGGAGACATTGCACTAGACAGAGCATTGCATTTAAAAGGATCAGAGGCCCAGGAAATAGTGCTGTGGTTGATTAGTGATGTCTGCCTTGAGCAAGGGGGTGGGAGGCAGTGACACGTGCACTGCCCTGTGCCTGTCAGCTAGGTCATGGTGTCTTATCCTAGCAGAACAACCTGAGATCTTGAAAAGAGACATATGTGCAGAAAACACTAATAAACTGATTACGGAAACACCTATTTTCAAAATGCTTTACAAATTTCAAATACCGCTTGCATGTACTCTCATTTGAAACTTGAAACAGTCCTGTAAAGAAGATGGAAGAGAGATTATTAGTCATATGTTGCAGAGAGGAAGACTGTGAGTCAGACCACTTAAGTTTCTGTCCATAATCACAGAGGTAAGCAGTGGCAAGTGTTGGGCCCAGAACCAACACTTAGTTGCCAGCCTCTCAGTCCAAGTATCCTCATCTACATCCGGCTGCCTCCCTGCTGAGGATGAAATAAAGTGATATATGTAAAAGCTCCAAGTGCAAATGAGCATGTCATACGATATCAGTTTTGTTATAGAGCAGTTTAGACAATTTCACAGATGATATCCCTGCATGGTTTTTAGATGGACATTCCAGAGGACAGTCTAGCCTTCCTAATACTAAAAGAGCAATTGCCCTTTTCAAATGAATCTCTGGGCTAGAGAGACACATGAGTCCAGGATGGCAATTTTTCTCTTCATTGGCTATCTTAGTTCCAGGTGTGACTGCGGAGTGTTATTGTAAATAGGACAGTAAAAATGTCCTGTTTAGCAAGCATCTATTGAGCACTTGCTGTGTGCCAGAGAAGGGCTACAGTGCACTAGGCACAAGAAACAGACATGAATGGGACCAACAGATGCATAGACAAAATTTTCAATTAACTGTTCTATGTGTAGTAATAAAAAATAGATAAGAGGTCCAGAATTGCTTTCAAGGGGGAGTGATTTACTCTATGCGTGGAAATGGTAGGTAAGCAGAGAGGAAAAAGAATTTACAAAGGAGAAGAGCTTGCTCATGGCACATTTGCAAGGGTGAATGAGGAGACGATTGAAGAAAGGGCGTTCATGCAAAAGGAACAGTACATGCAAAGGCTTAGAGGCTTTAAACCATGCAATGGGCTGGGGGAAATATAGACGGTTCTATGTATCTTCTGCATGTAACAGGGGGAAAAATCAAGATTGACCTTCATTGTGCGTTTTTTTAAAGAAAGCCACTATTGTTCACATGAATTACAAACATTTCCCTCATGAAACTATCCTATTACTTAATCTATGTCTTGTTTTCATCTTTGATAATATAAGGATGCTAACAGAACTTAGAGCACTAGGTTGTTAACCATGTAGAGTGCTTAGAACTGTGTTAGTCATAGTAAACGCTAAGTGTTCTATTGTTGTTTATGATCATGGTCGTGGTGGTGGTGATGATGGAAGTCAAGATTTGTACTTGACCCCTCACCTCAAGTCCCACATCTGGACTTCCACACCCAATATGGAATGAATGTGAGATACTTTGTTTATGCTATGACAGTTTGGCTCATTGCTTTTCTCACATAGGTTCCTTTAAAGACTTTTCTGCTTGGCTTCTTGCGGGCTGTGGTGAAAAGAGGCACATCTGCGATGCGTAGAGCTCACAGCAAGGAGACCAGGCTCCCTTGCATAGGCACTGGTGCCCTAGATCAGGTTTCAGCAAACTACAATCCCTGGGACAAGTCAACCCCCATTTGTTTTTGTAAATAATACTTAGTGGAACTCAGTCCTTTTTATTGATTGATGATTGTCTTTGCTTGCTTTTGTGCTACAATGGCAGCTCACTGCTGTGAGAGCTGTGACACAGATCTTATGGCTGACAAAGTGTAAAATATTTGCTCTCTGGACTTTGGTTGAAAAAAATGAGCCGACTCTTGCCCTCACTGATGCCCAGATTCCTGCTACTCACCACTGGCTGCACCAGCCATTCCAAAGCTGGTCAAAGTTAGGGCAGGGGTTGGTTGGAGCACTTTGGTGTCCTGATCTAATTCTCTTCTCCCAGAAACTGCCAACCACTGCCTGAAAATATGGCCAATCCTCATGATTCAAAGATTCTGTATTTGAAAATTCACCTGCTTCCTGAAATCTATGTGTAACCTCAAAATCAATACCCGCAGCATTGTCTTGTACATTCGTGGACATGTGCAGAGCTGTGAAAAATTTGAGTCACCCAATGCTCACATGTTCCCAGCTGCAGTTGGACAAGGGGACCCTCTGCCTTCTTGTTTACTCTCATAACGTAAACGAGTGTCCTTTTTCCAGTTGTATTTTTCTCAATTCTGTGCTTTTTGTCCATGTTTTGCTGTATAAAATTGTCCCCAAGCCCGGTGCTGAAGTCCTGTCCAGTGGCTAAGTGCCCCGCAGCTGTGATGCACCTTATGTGTCTTAGATAAACTTCCTTTAGTCACACATGACAGTGCCATTGGCCCTGAGTTCAATGTTGTTGATCAACAATATACATTAAATGAGGCATCTTTAAGCTGAAACACATGTACAGCAAGGCTATGTGTTGATTGATGGATGAGAATGTGACTGGAGGCTTGCAGTAATCCTAACCCTGTGTTTCTTGCAAAGAGCAATGAGCAGGTATTGGTCAATTTAGTGTTTGAGGTGAATTTATACAACATAACTACATCAAATAATGAGAATTGACTGTGAAGAAAAAAATGACTCAGGAAGGCCCAAGGTGTATAACCACTTTGGCAGAGCACTGTGCACAGGGACCTGAGACCTTTCCTTAGCAACAAAAAAAGCTCTTTATAGTGTCACATTCTGGTGGGTGAGGAAAGGACTCTTGCTCTCTCATCTGCTGACTTAAGGAAGACAGGACCTATTCCATAGTGGTTTGGGCACAGGAAGTCTCCATAACTCATAAAATAAAGGTTTCTGGGAACTGACTATGGGGCTTAGGGTTATGGTACATGAGCTCTCCTTTCCAGAAAGTTGCCTATACAGGACTCCACATGACTTAAATTCCATTCCAATTTTCCTCCTTCCTTCTTTTTTCTGGAACTCTGGTGTAGCTTCTGGAAAACATTTCATTCCTGAATGGCCAGGCTTTGCTGTATCTTTTCTTCTTTCAAGTACACAGAGGTGCTAAAAGTCCCCCCAAGTCACTGCTTTGTGCTCATCCTGACTGATGACGACACCCTTCTCTGCGGCCAGCCAGTCCTGGGCACTGCCTACCCTAGAGGGACGCAATCTTACTTTTTCACAGTCAGATGAGCAAGTTGCCCCTCTCGCCCCTGTGGGGTGATGTCTTCAAATGAGAAGGAGGGGCATTTTGAAGGGCATACCATAAGCTGAAGTGCCTAGCGGTGGTGTTGCCAACATCCTGGAGAACATCTAACTCAGGGTGTTACCGACAGCAGCTCTGCAGGCTTGACATGGGGTCATGCTGCCTACCACGTGCATGAAAGGAGGTGGCATTTGTCCACTTCTTTTAGTGACACCTGCTTAATTCCCACTTTTTCTTTCCTTCCCTCCCCTCTTTGCTTTTTTCTATTCTTTCTCTCTGTCCCCCATCTCGATCAGCTCAGATGGTATTGAATACTAATCAATATCACACCTATGCCAGCTGGTAAATACAGTTTAGAGACAGGAGTCTGGGGTTTGATCCCATCTTTGTCACTCACTCATTGCATTAATTTGATCGGCTCATCCTTCAAATATTGATTGTTTACTAGGTGCCAGGTGCTGTGCCAGGCGCTTGGGAAGATCAGGCAAGGAGCAGAGTGTAAGTTAGAGAATGAAAGGAGCCATGGGAGAAAGAAAACATAGGGCAGTGTCGGGGGATGAGCACGGTGACCCACAGGGAGGCCGAAACGGACCTCCCTGAGACCCTACATGCTCAAACATGAAATGTGGGTGATGCCCCAGGCTCTCCTTGTGAAGGTGAAATGAGACAACACCTGTGAGAGGGCCACATTGATCATCAACCACGAGATGAATGTGTGCTGCTCGTGGAAGGATCGTCTCATCCATAGGACTCAAAGGTTGAAATACACTCTTCATTTGGAGAGGAGAGTGATAAGGGATGGAAATCCACATTTGTAGGATGCCTATTCTATGCTACCTCCTGCACTGCAGGGACCTCCTCTCCCCTCTCAGGTGGGCCTCACTTTCCCAGTTTTGAGGGTGATAGAGACAAGGCTTAGAAGTGAAATAACCTACCCAAGTTCAGGTCACAGCACTGGGAGGATGATAGAGCGGGGCTGAGAATCCATCTCCATCTTTCTGGGGCTGTTTTCTCAGGCGATCTGAGGTGTCAACCTGGCTGGGTGACCTCTAAAATCCCTCCAGTTCCAAGAGCACACAGCTTCTCAGCAATTACTCTTCTGGGTGAGGATAATTGGATGACCCAAAGAAAAACACATCTTGGAAGGAAATGAGTCCCTTGGCTTTTAATAGGAAGGTTGTTTCTCTGTCCTCTGGGCAACATGAGCCTCACGGGGAAATGGTCATCCATAGGCTTGGGGGACAGATGGATGGGAGAGTGGCAGATGCTTTGACTCAAGGGGCTTCTTCCACTGTGGGGGGTCCCAGAGCCCATGGAGAAAATAGAAGCATGAGTGCTTTCAACGGCACTTCCAAGCCTCCTAATAACAAAATAAGAAGGATAGGGACACAGTTGAATAAGCCTTGCCTTTGACAGCGGTATAATTATCAGAAAGGAGCAACCCAGGCTGCTTTCTTTGGAGATCCGTATGCTCAACTTAAAGTACAAGGTGGCTTAGAAAAGACAGAAACATGCACGCACACACACACAAATGCACTCACACTCACAAGAATTGATAGTCCTGTTAAATATCACTCACCAAGAAGTCAACCAGGAAGAAATGTTTATTTCATGCAGTTTTCCCAGTGTTTGAAGTTTTAAGATATTAAATCACTTAATATTATAGATAACATAGTGTTTTTTGGCTGTTATCTCATGTCTGATCCCTGGCAGGTTATGAATAAAGATAGTGTGATTTACATATTTATTAGCTCCTTTTTTCACAAAAATAGCAGCCCCACCTCTCCCGTAGCCCACAGTCTGCACTGACTGGCAAGGACATTTAAAATAAGATCTTGTCACAAATTCTCATTTCATACTGGTCACAGTGATAGCGTGCATGAAATTATAATAGGGAATACTGCCCAATCTGTGCTGAATATCAAGTTTAAGTGCAATGAGGTCATTTGGTGAGTCTATGATCCCTCTATAGAGGTAAGAAAGTCACTGATACCCCTGAACCCTGTCTCAGGAACACGGCGGCCTAGATTGGCTTGCAGAACAAAGCTTCTGATTGTAACTGCTCTGGTCAGAGGCTGTGGCATCAGTGCCCTTTGCAAATAGGCCTGTCCCCTGGAATGGACATTAAACAGAGCAGCACTCTGTGGCTGGGGTCTTAATGCCCATGGTGGTTTGTTTGAACTTGAACTCTTTGGCAGAGTTCCAGTCATCCTCCTGGGAATATGGGCTCCTTCAACTGAAAAGCGTTGTCCGGTTCCCTTTGTCTTGAAGAAACCTACATGTATATAAAATTTCAACAAGCAGTTCCCCTCTCAGACACAGAAGGACCCGCCGTGTAGAAATTACTTGGCAAGGAAGTACAGGCATTTTGTCTTAAGAAGGACCTGAGAAGGCAGAGCTATTCCTCTGGGAGGAGATTCCTGGTGCCTTTTACTCCCCTAGAGCAGTGACGGTCACCTGTGTGTATGAAGGGCTTGGGGTGGAGAGACGATTACAGGTAGAAAGAAGAACATTCTGAATGAATCCAGATTTTTATTTTCTAAGTACATCTTTGTGTTTAAATAAAATTTCTTAGACCAGCAGGTTTGTGGTGTCAGGAGTCCTTAAATAACTTAAAAAAATTTCTGACTACTGATGTTCTTGAGCAATGACTCGTATTATGTGCATGCTGTAGCCTGTAATGGATCCACATTACTAGAGAAAAGGATGTCTCTTTAACACTCTGCTACTTGACTGTGAATCCAACAACCTACTGGTCTCTTGCCTGTGTCCCTGGGCATGGTAAGGACTGTAAAATCATAGGGACATTTGGCACAAAGTTTCTTTGAGAGAGATATTATCTCTTTTCTAAAAAGCCTGGACGCAACTTTTCTCTACTCCAAAAGCAGGCATCTTCTAAGAAGTCAAACCAAACCTAATATGAATCCTTATCTAACGAGAGCATCTTAGCGCTGCTTCAGAGATTTGTTGGAGACTCAGAAATCCTGTTTCTAGGCCATCAGTCCTCTCTGAGCTGTTTTAGGCAGAGATTCATTCATTTACTCAGAGATGCGTTCTCACAAACACATAGCAAAGAAGGAGATATGTGATATAAAACTCAAGATTGCTGGTGGTGTGCCACAGCGCAGGTACTGATGGATATGAAAGTCCCTTGCTACAAGCAAGTATTTTTTTCTTTGCTCCAACTATTGCAAATCTGGAATCTTTCAAACTGAGCTTGACCACCTAAGGTGAGGGACCTCCCACAAATGTGTGGCTCTTTTAGAAGATGAGATACATTCTTTTATTATTGTTTCTAGGCCTCTCATGAGCTGGTGTCCTGTTTTGACCACCTGTCTTTCTCCTTGAGTCATTAAAGCAGGTCTACGACTCCTCACCGCAACAAGGGTTTTCCTTCAATATTTGACGTCCCAACCAGAATCAAGATGCTTTCAGGAGGGGCCTTATAGCTCATTTGGCCCATCCAGGGTTTCTCTGAGATACCCAGTTACAGCCTTCAAAAAGCACAAGGGAAAGAGACCCTTGCCAAGCCCAGTAGATCAAGTGAGGAGCAGGCGTTGCTACAGAAAACGTATAGTTGGGATTGGGAGGCAGGTGGAAATCCAGCCCTGAGAAAGGAGTGTTCTGATTGCTTCAATCTCCATATCGCCCTCTCTTCTCCAACCATAATATAATTTTCTGTCTCTTTCCTCTCTCTTATCCTCTCAAAATTGTTTACATAAGAAATTTGTAAATTATGTGTGTGTGTGTGTGTGTGAGTGCAAGAGAAAATGAAAAAGAAATGAATGTAACATAAATTATAAAGTACTTACTAAGCTCCTGCACCATTCTCCCTTGAATTTGAATTGGACCTCTCTGGGGATTCGATGATGGGCCCTGCACTGATGTGGGCAGGTAGCCTACCACCAGCTAATGGAAGCCGGGTTCAAGCCAGGTTCTTTTTGTGTGTGTGTGATGGATTCTTGTTCTATCACCAAGGCTGGAGTGCAGTGGCGCAATCTCAACTCACTGCAACCTCTGTCTCCCTGCTTCAAGCAATTCTCCTGCCTCAGCCTCCTGAGTAGCTGGGATTACAAGCACCTGCCATGACACCTGGCTAATTTGTATTTTTGGTAGAAATGGAATTTCACCGTGTTGGCCTGGGTGGTCTCAAACTCCTGACCTCAGGTGATCTGCCTGTGTCAGCCTCCCAAAGTGCTGAGATTACAGGCCTGAGCCACTGCATCTAGCCCAGAAGCCAGGTTCTTTAAGGGTAAGAAAATTCTAGAACGATTGGCGGCAGACACCTGGAGAGTGGTCTCATGAAGAGCGTTTCTAGGTTGACAGCTATATAGACCAACCTACTGGGAAAGAAAAATGACAAGGGTAAGGAGAGTAAGAGCAAGTACTCTCAACAAGAATAAGGAGATTACTCTTGTAGGTCAACTTCTCCACACCTCAGCTTCCTCAGCTCAAGGTAAAGAAACTAGTAGAGTCTAAACCACAGGGCTGTCATAAAGATTAGCTTCTTAATATGAAGTTGTTAAGAACATAAGTGATCAGTAAATATTAGCATTCATATTATAGCAACACAGTATTGAAAAGATATAAATGAGGTCCTGGCTCCAGAAGCTTGATGTCCCTTGGGAAAGCAGGAGTTACAATAAACAGATGAAACAGGGTGATTTCCGCAGTGAAGGTGAGTACATTTGGGAACTTGAGAGCTGTTCTCTCTCCCAAGTCTTCTCAAGAATAAGAAAAGACTTCCCACAGAAGGGGACATTTGAACTAGAATATCAAAGATGAACAGCAGGGGAGCTTTCCACAGAGACAAGATGTAAGATCTTTTTTATTTTTATTTTTTCAGACCAAGAAAATAGAATGTGCAAAGGCATATAGGCACAGGAGAACAGCGGATTTGGGACAAGCCCAGATACTTCAGATCTTGTCTTCTAAGCTTCCTCAGTATGAGACAAACACACACAATAAATCAGCAATATCCGTTTTTTAATTGCCAGAAACCTAAAAATGCAGGCAGACAGAAACCAACTCATACTTCTTAACTATAGAGACGAGTTGATAATATCAGACTTCTTGTTTAAAAGAAAGCATTGGATATTTCTACTCTTTAGCTATTATTTAGTTCCAGAGTAATGGGATCACATCAGATATAGTCTCTGGAAATTATTCTCATTATGTAAACAATATACAAGATCTGAAACAAACCCAAAGGCAGTCACACTCAGTGTCACTAATGTCTAATTTAAAGTCAGAAGTCCAAGAAGGTAATTTTTTTTTTTTTTTTTTAGATTTTAATGTGCCCAGTTTGCCAGTTACATCCCACTCAGGGTGTTGTGATATTATTTCCTACTTTATTTGTTGGGGTTCTTTAGAGCAAGAGAAAAAATAGAATGCATATAGAGAGACAAAGAGATTTGTTTTAAGGAATTGGCGGCATGATTATGGAGGCTGAAACAAGTCCCAAGAGCTGCAGTCAGCAAGCTGGAGACCCAGGAGAGTCAATGATGTCATTTTCAGTCTGAGTCCAAAGGCCTGAAAACCAGGAGAGCCCATGGTACACGTTGTAGTCTGAATGCTAGCAAGCTCAAAATCCAGAAAGAGCCAGTGCTTCAGTTCAAGCCCAAAGGCAGCAAAAGGCCAATTGCCCTCTTTGAAGGCAATCAGGCAGAAGGCATTCTTTTTACTCCTGGAGGAAGGGGCCATCTTTCTGTTCAGTCCAAGCCTTCCATGGACTGAATGAAACCCACCCTCATGAAGGAGGGCCATCTGCTTTAGTCTACTGATTCAAATGTTAACCTCATCTAGAAACACCCTCACAAACACACTCAGAATAAGGTATGCCCAAATATCTCAGCACCCTGTGGCTCAGTCAAGTTGACACACAAAATTTCCCAGCACACCTAATTAATTAGTGTGATATACTGATCAGCACTTGCATTCCATATGGTGGAATGTTTTCAGAAACTGTTAATTGCAACAGTAAAGATAGTTATTATACCTCACACTGAATGCATGAGACTTAATGTCAGGAAAGATCTCTAGCGTTCAGAAGACCCGATTTGCATTACCTTAACTTCCAGCATTTCTTATGATTCTGCAGCAAAATATAATGTGACAGAAGATTATTAGAAGGGACAGAAATATTTATAATTTATGACAAGAAAAGCTGTATTTCAATAATGAGAGAGGGAGAAATACTGTGACATCAGAAACCTAGACTGCTACGTTTCCAAGGCAGTGTGTGGCGATTTTTTAATAAAATATGTATCATTGAAATCCGGCTCCTGGATAGAGCAGACCTTTACACCTGCCCACATGGCACAAACTAAAACAAGGTCTTGGCAATCGCTTCTCTGATCTGATTGATGTAAACAGTGAATTCTGTTAATTTCGGGCTGAAGTGATTTTTCTTCTGGTCTGCTTTACCAGTTCTTGCTTTGCACGTTGATCACATTAATTGGTTAATTGTGAGCTTTCCACTGAGCTTCCTGCTGTTTGAAATCCCCAGGGAGTTTCACTTAAGGGAAAAAAAGTGAAATGTCTACTGCAAATATTCCCACACAGAGGTCTTTACCTAAAATAGGAACACTTGGCAAAAGCTCACTGTTCTTCTATATTGTGTTTACCTAGCAAATATCCCCACACTTGATAGTTTATGGCCTCTCATTTTTGTTAATCTCATCCTCTGACTATTTGAACGTGAGTGCCCACAAAAGTCTCCCCTACTTCTCTCCCCAGTACTTTGGAACCCTTCTTTCTTGAACACGATTCTACAGTTTACTGCATTATTGAACCATCAGAGTCAATGTTGATCTCTTTATACACTCCCCCGACCCAAGTATGGGAATGAGATTAAATACAAAATGTAAGTTGTTTGTATTTATATAAACATAGAATTCATGAAAACATTTGAAAACCACAAAACTCACTTTGGGAATCTGTTATCAAAGAGTTAGTTATACAGACAGAGGAGGCTGGGTGCAGGGGTTCACTCCTGTAATCCCAGCACTTTAGAAGGCCAAGGCAGGTGGATCACCTGAGGTCAGGAGTTTGAGACCAACCTTGCCAACATGGTGAAAACCATCTCTACTAAAAATACAAAACTTACCCAGGCATGGTCGTGGGCACCTATAACTCTAGCTACTTGGAAGGTTGAGGCAGGAAATCACTTGAACCTGGGAGGCAGAAGTTGCCGTGAGCCAAGATCACACCATTGCACTCCAGCCTGGGTGACAGAGTAAGACTCCCTCTCAAAAAAAAAAAAAAAAAAAAAAAAAGAGGAACACATTAAACCAAATTCTCAGTAAAGGTTTATTTATCCTTACCTGGAGTTTGACAATTTTACATTTTTCCAACATTTGTCTTGTGTATTTTACAAATATGCAGCTAGATAAAACTCTGTGGAAACAAGCTCTTCTGTTTTAGTATCAAAATCCATGAATGTCCTCTGGAAAATTTCTTCTTGTTAAAATTGTGCTGAGTGTACCATTAAGCCTTATGTATGTGGCAGGTATAAATGGAGAAAACAGAGGCCATTTTATTAGATTGAAGCAAATGCCCACCTCTCCATCGGATCAGCCTGTGTTGTTTTGATTTGTGCTCTGCAAACTCCTGTTTCCTTCAGTGATGGCAACACATCCTTTCCTGTAGGGGGCAATTTGCCCCCATCACATCAGTATCAATGAACGTCCTTTATTGGTTGAAAAGCAGTAAGTGCAAGGCATTGCCCTGGAAGAAATAAAAATGTGACTGTGCTAAGGATTTTTCAGCACGTTCCAAAGAATATCTCAGCAATTCTGTGCTCTGGTGGGGCTACAGTCCTAAGCAAGGCATCTGTGCCAATATAACATGGTACCCTCTGAGGCCAGGCATATGCCAGCTATTTCAGGACCATACATGTGCGATGATAAATTATCCTGCTGGGTATGTTATCACACATCTTGGTAAATCTGAGAAGCAATCCATCTGGAGTGGCTTTATACTCTGAAATACAAGCTTTCAGAATTAGGCAAAGTGCATTTTCTTTGTGCTAGCTCGTTAGGAAAAAAGAATGGGCTGCAACAGAGGTCAAAGCCACAGAGAGATGTTCGATACCCAAGTAGATAATGAGGTAACATAAGATTTCTTTCATCAGCTGATATCTCAAAGCTCCCTCTAGAAGAGTTTCTTATTTATAAATAAAATACACATGTCCCACTCCGGCCAAAACTTGAATGGGAGCAAGAGGTTAAACCACTAAGGATAACATACAAGATGTAATGTGACTTGCACTATAAAGCCAGAATGCTCTGGACTGAGCAAAGGCTACTTTAAATACAAAATTACTCTTTGTTGCATATAATCTTGATAGAGGCTTCACCAAATTTGTCATGACTTTTCTCAACAAGATGGCTAATCACTATTGGAATAAGATTCTTTAATTAAATCAGTAACAAATGCAATTCACTTAAAGCTCCATATTGCACACGCTTGGTGAGAGAGGCAATCCGGAGAGTGACTGTCATGCCAGCTGTTCTGCAGATTGTCAGCATCAGTCCCTGAGTTCAAGGCTTGCCTTATTTTATCAGCACTAGAGGGACTGAAGAAGAGGAAGTGCATTTGGAAGGGAATGCACCAGATTGACATTTATGGATGGTGTTGCCCTGAACAGCGTACAGCCAAACGAAGACCACAAGCTCTTTTCTCCATGAGTTTAGGGTTTCACACAGAAGGACACAGATTTATTGGGGCAGGGTTGGTCTCCCACAGCAGAAGATGGCAGCAGGACATAATGAAATAGGATGAAGTAGCAGAGGGGATACCAGATTGGAACAAAAGGATATGATTTCTCTGCTGCTTATTTGCTGTGGGACTTTGACAAATACCATGACCTCTCTGATCTGTGGTTTCCCTACCTGAGTAATAGTGGTCATACTGTATTAGTGTACGAGTGTATTAGTCAACTAACACAATGGTTAAGATAGTATAAATAGGGCTGAGTGCAGTGGCTCACACCAGTTATCCCAGCACTTTGAGAGGCCAAGGCAGACACATCACCTGAGGTCAGGAGTTTAGGACCAGCCTGGCCAATAAGGTGAAACCCAGTCCTACTAAAAACACAAAAATTAGCTGGGCGTGGTGACCATAACCAAATGCCACAGACTGAGAATCTATTTTCTCACAGTGCTGGAAGCTGGAAGTCCAAGATCAGATGTCAGAAAGTTTGGTTTCTTCCCAGCCTCCTCTCTTGTCTTGTAGATGGTCGCCTTTCCCCTGTGTTCTCACACAGTCTTTCCTCTAGGTAGGCATTCCTTGCATCTTTTGTGTCTTCCAGTTTCTTTTTCTTACAGACACCAGTCAGATTGAATTAGAGAGGGCCTGATGTTGTGCCTCATTTCAGCTTAATCACTTCTGTGAATGTCCTGTCTCCAAGTAGAGTAACATGCTGAAGGACTGGAGGTTAGGACTTCAATATATTAATTTGGTTGGGGTGGAGAGCACCATTCAGTCCATATCACAAAGTCAATGTAAGTATGCCATGAGATAATGATAGGTTCAAGTACATGATAGATTGCAAGGCACTATATGTTATGATATATTATCATTTGGAGGCACTATATGATATGATATATTATCATTTGGAAGGAAATGCCATACCATAAACATCCTCAGACCTGCACCAGAAGTAGCTGGTCAAGGGAGCCATCTTAAAGCCTCCCTGTTGTAAGGTAAAGTAGAAACCAGGGGAAAGTGCTGGAAAAAACACACAAAATAGTTTTTATGAATTTTTTTTGCCACTGATCATCCATTCCTGTTCATAAGTGTACCTGGATTTCCTCTGGGGCTTTACCTCCCCAACCCCCTACACTGGGGGCTGTGAAAATGATCTGCATTTCCATTATAAACCTGAGAGGTCCCTGCAAAGACTTTCAACTAGATCCTTTCTTTTACAAATTCTATACATCAAAGAGTGTAGAGCATGCAAACCAAGCTGGCCAACTGGTTATATGCTCCTAGGACTTTGTTTCCTGTTTAAAGTGACATAAGGATAGAGAAAAACATTATTTGGTTTTCTTTGTTCCATCTGAAGAGTATCTAATGGTCCAATGTGTCAGAACGTCAGAATATTCTGCCTCCAAGCCTGTTTTTTTTTTTTTTTACCTTTTATTACTAATTCTTAGTACTTCCTAATATCCTTTTCCCAAATTCTCTTTTGCTTTTGTTTGCTAGAGTTTGTGTCTGTTGCTTGCAAACAGAACGCTATAACCAGAAAATAAGGGTTGAAGAGTGAACAGAAGGAAATCTGTAAGAAAGGATGAAAAATAGAGGAAAAATGAAAGATTGGAAGATAGAAAAGTAAAGGGAAGGAGGAAAGAATGGATGGAAGGGATGAAACAGAAGAGGGAAGGATGAAAACCCAGAGTCATGAGGCATAGCAACTCACATCAGTCTCAAGGGCAGTCAGCTCCATGCCCAGAGAAAGTAATATGGTTTCCCTCTAATGCTTAACATGTGAAGTTACAGCTCAGTGAGAAGATCTTTCTGTTCATGGAAACTAGTGCTGTCCTCGTCTACCCAGTTTTCACCTCCCTAGGTAGCCTGTGTTTATGAAACCTTATACAGAGTTGAAATTTGTTCCCAGTAATCTACACCCTCAAAACAGGTCTTCTGACAATCTTGCAAATATTTCAAGACTGACTGAGAGAGACAAGGTGAAGAGATCACAGAGAAACCACCCAGGAATGTTTCTCAATGAAGTCACTATATTCCAGATTCTTGTCGTCAGCTTCGTAGCTCCGTTTTCCAAACTCCGTTTAGAAACTCGGTTTAGCTCGGGGACCCAGAATTCCATAATTGACAAGGTTAATTCACACACACCCAGAAAAGACTGATGGTAGGATAGGTTTTCAATTCTCATTATAAAAGAACTAGGTTAGAATCCGATCTGGTTCCAAAAGTAGCCAGAATAACGATGTGGTTTTGTGCAAGTTGGTGAACTTCTTCTCCAGTCCTTGGTAATGTCTGTATTGGTGTGAGTGTCGCATGAGCTATTACCTGTGAAGTGTCTGGAGCATCTTGGCGACCCAGGAACTGTTAGTTGCATTCCCTCCCCCTCTATGCCAGGTGCTTCTCCTGAAGCTCTTCAGATACTCTTGGCCTCACTGTTCTTCTTCCATCTACTGCTGCAGCAACCAGCTCTGCCTGGCCTCTGACTAATTGCATGCAGGCACAACCCAGCAGTGACTTGCTGCCTGTGTCTGCTTCTCTCCGTCCCGGGCTTTTCTGTTGACTTTGAGGTATGCGGGGTGTGTGAGGAGTGGGCTGCAAAATCCTTCTTAGTGCCCACCTTTGCACAACCCTAATATGCTGGGGGGTTATCACCACAGGGTGAATCACTGACCAATGGAAGACAGGACTCAGGATAAACCCTTCCCTCTTTCTCTCTTCCACTGTCCTGAGACGCATCTATAATGCGTCTCAGAGGACTGTCCCTTTGTGTCTGGGTCCCTTGGCCCCTCAAAATCCTGTACGCAGTGGTATCTGGTGGTGACTAACTCAGTAAGTTATCCTCATATTGACTCTGTCTCCTTCTCTGCCTTACTCTCTGAAATGTTTACTCTCTACCTAGTAATAACACATAAGCCTTTTCCTCATGCTCTGTTTTCTAAAGGAAACAAGATAAAATGAACTGTGACCACCCTTTCCCATTCTAGTCACCAGAATAGCTCCATCAGTCGGTCCATTGTTCAGATCAGGCAAATTTTATGATGCCCAGCAGGTGAAATTAACAGTTAAGAGATTGCTGATATGTATATATATATACACAGTATATATATATACACACACAGATACACACACACACACACACACACACACACACACACACACCAGATATTATTTAGCTTGGAAAAGAAAGGAAATTTTGACACACGCTATAACATAGATGAACCTTGAGGACATTACGCTAAGTGTAATAAGCCATTCCAAAAATGATAATGTATAATTCCACTTACGTCAGGCATCTAGAGTCATCAAATGCGTAGAGACAGAAAATAGAATGGTGCTTGCCAGGGGCTGGGGAGAGGGGAAAATGGGGAGCTGTAGTTTAATGGATGTAGAGTTTCAGTTTCGCGAGATGGAAAAGATTCTGTTGCACAGCAATGTGAATATACTTAACACTACTGATCTGCACACTGAAAAATGGTTAAGATAGTAATAAACAGGGCTGAGTGAAGTGTCTCACACCAGTAATCCCAGCACTTTGAGAGGCCAAGATGGGCGGATCACCTGAAGTCTGGGGTTCAAGAACAGCCTGGCCAATGTGGTGAAACGTCATCTCTACTAAAAATACAAAAATTAGCCAGGCATGGGAGTACATGCTTCTGATCCAAGCTACCTGAGAGACTGAGGCAGGAGAATCACTTGAACCCAGAAGACAGAGGTTACAGTGAGCCGAGATCACGCCAGTTCACTCCAGCCTGGGTGACACAGTGAGACTCCATCTCAAAATTTGTATTTTTTAAATTATCTCCCTATTATAATACATATTATGTTATATATAATATATACATTAATCTCCCTAGCCACCTGGATTTTGTTTCCTCAGCTGTCTGGTTTCTACAGATGATAGTGATCATAATAGCAGCTAGTGTACCATGTGTCAGGCACCATTCTAAGCTTTTTACTTGTATTGATTCATATAATTCTCACAGCACCACTATATGGTCAGTGCTGTGAATATCCCCATTTTATAGGCAGGAAAATCAAAGCACGGAGAGATGATATAATTTGCCTCATAGCTATTAGGTGTCGGTGAACTCTCATACCCAAGCAGTTGGCTTCAAAACCTGGGTCCTTAATCCCTGCATTGTACTGTCTTAAATCCCATTGTCTATGCTACACTCTGACAATACTCTTATTTCCAAATTGTGAGGACATTTTTATGGTTGTTCTTTATGGGTTCTCTACGCTACTCTTCACCTTGCTTGCTCCCCTTTGTTTTGATGGGAAAACTCCTCCAGTTCTTTCCAACATCTTCTACATAGTATGTCCTGGTGTGACCATATCTAATGATCTAGCAGGCAATCCTATCCCATGCTCTGGGTGTGGAATCCAGTGGGACCATTCCTGCTAGAATTTCATACTTTAGTAAATTTAGTCAAAGATTATGCTAGACTTAGTGTAATTCATTAGACTATCAATTTCACCTAAGCTATGATTTAGACCTTGAAAGTCTCCTGTTATTGGCTGAATTGTGTATCCCCCCTTTATCCAATGTATATATTCGAGTCCTAACCCCCAGTATCCCTGATGCGGACTTATTTGGAAACAGGGTGACTGCAGATGTCACTAGTTATGATGAGGTCATTTGGGTGGATCCTCATTCAATATGACAAACATCTTCATCAGAAGAGAAAATTTGGAAACACACAGAGAAAACCCATGTGATGATAAAGGAAGAGATGGAGGCGATGCTTCCACAAGCCAAGAAATGCCAAAGATTGACAGCAAACCATAAGAAGCTAGGGAGGACGCCTGGAACATATTCTTACACACAGCCCTCAGAGGAACAGCCTCTGCCCACATCTTGATCTCAGACTTCTAACCTCCAGAGCTGTACGACGACAAATTTCGGTTGTTTAAGCCACTCAGTTTGTGTCACTTGGTCACAGCAGTCCCAGCAAATTAATATATCCCCTAAGATCTTTTCTACAAGTCAGATCTTCCTTTTTCTGTACTATGCAATTTTGTTTTTCCTTTTTATACCCAAGGTCAGGACTTCATTTATGTGTGTATCTTCATTATGTGTGTATCTAGCCCATTAAAATCATTCAGAATCTTGGTGTTGTCGTATGTTGCATTTACTTCCCTTCCAGGTTTATATCATCTGCAAACTGAATATTTAACTCCTCTGGGATAGGGCCTGTGTCCTGCTCCTCTTCCTGAGATTTATAAAGAGGACAGTGAGTCAACGATGCTTAGAATGTCATTGGCCTCATAGAAAGATACACATTCTTCTAGGCTGAATAAATAGTCATGGTTTTATTATTAATGTCACTAACGTGTTTATGTGGATGGCAGTTTTCCTATAGGCCAACCTAAGTCAGTAAGATGGAAAATCTTATCTCTTTCCACTAAAATGACATGGTAGCAGTGTAAAAAAGACCTCTCTATATTACAATTGCATAAAATATAACAAACCACTGAAAAATCAACAATGTAGCTCATGTCTACATCTGCTTGCCTGCCTTTCT
>PVKP010039049.1:0-20418 GCA_004027715.1 Plecturocebus donacophilus
GAGACCAGCCTGGCTAACATGGTGAAACCCCATTTCTACTAAAAATACAAAAATTAGCCGGTCTTGGTAGTGGGCACCTGTAATCCCAGCTACTCAGGAGGCTGAGGCAGGAGAATCACTTGAACCCGGAGGACGGAGATTGCAGTGAGCCGAGATCACACCACCGATACCCCGGACGAAAGAGTGAGACTCTGTCACAAAAAAAAAAAAAAAAAAGGCAAGTGGGGTTGGTCGACTGGGGAGTAACTTTAACTGCTGACACCAGGCAATGTCTGGAGACATTTTTGATTGTCGCAGAAAATCTGGGGAGAGAAAGTTGCTGGCATCTGGTGGGTGGAGCCGGGAATGCTGCTCTGCACGCCAGGTGCGCGGGATGGCCCCATACAGAGCAGAATCCAGCCCCTACCGTGAGTGGGGCTGAGGATGCGAAGCTACAGTGCCCAACACCGAATCTCCCATGAATCCAGATGACTCGCGGTTGGTGACTTTGTCATCTGATTTGATGTGATTTCTATGTGAGTCAGTGTTACATCCTGCTACTGTTTAAATGTTTGTCCACTCCAAAAGTCAAGCAGGGGCAAGTGCAGTGGCTGGTGCCTGTAATCTCAGCACTTTGGGAGGTCGAGGCAGGTGGATCACCTGAGCTTGGGAGTTCGAGACCAGCCTGATCAACAGGGTGAGACCACCCCCATCTCCACTAAAACCACGAAAAAAACTTAGCCAGGCATGGTAGCTTATGCCTGTAATCCCAGCTACTCAGGAGGCTGAGGCAGGAGAATTGCTTGAACCCGGACGCAGATGTTGCAGTGAGCCGGGTTCGTGCCACTGCACTCCAGCCTGGGGAACAGAGTGAGGCGCTGCCTCCAAAAAAAAAAAAAAGAAAAGAAAAGAAAGAGAAAGAGAAAGAAGGAGGGAGCGAGGGAGAGAAAAGAAAAAAGCAAAGTCACTTAATTCTTGGCCAGCCAAGGTGGCTCATGCCTGTAATCCCAGAAGAACTTTGGAGGCAGAGGCAGGCAGATCACTGAGGCCAGGAGTTTGAGAACAGCCTAGCCAACATGGTGAAACCCCGTCTCTACTAAAAATACGAAAACTTAGCCAGGCATGGTGGCGTGTGCTGGTACTCGGGAGACTGAGGCAGAAGAATAGCTTGGACCTGGGAGATAGAAGTAGTAGTGAGCCGAGATAGCACCACTGCACTCCAGCCTGGGCGACAAGAGGGAAACTCTGTCTCAAAAAAAAAAAAAAAAAAGGGAGAGAGAGGGAGACTTAATCCTCAATGTGGCAGCATTGAGAAGTGAGACCTTTAAAATCATGTTTAGATTAGATTATGATTAGATGTTATGATTGGGGCCAGGCGCAATGGCTCATGCCTGTAATCCCAGTACTTTGGGAGGCCAAAGTGGGCGGATCCCTTCAGCCCAGGAGTTCGAGACCAGCCTGGGCAACATAGTGACACTCTGTCTCTGAAAAAAAAAAAAAAATTAAGAGAGAGTGAAATAAGAAGCGAGATCTGAGATGGTTAGCATGCCCAGTACCTCTCTCCAGAAAGCCCCCACCAGGAGGAAGGCTCTCCCCAGAACTGTCCCTTGACCTTGGACTTCCCAGCTTCCAGAAATTAACAAATAAATTTTGTTTCTTTATAAATCACCCATCTTCGGCAGGGCATGGTGGCTCATGTTTGTAATCCCAACACTTTGGGAGGCCAAGGCAGGCGGATCGCAAGGTCAAGAGATCGAGACCATCCTGGCCAACATGGCGAAACCCTGTCTCTACTAAAAAAGTACAAAAATTAGCTGGGCGTGCTGGCACATGCTGTAGTCCCAGCTACTCAGGAACCTGAGACAGGAGAATTGCTTGAACCCGGGAGGCGGAAGTTGCAGTGAGCCGAGATCGCGCCACTGCACTCCAGCCTGGCACCTGGCGACAGAGGAGACTCTGTCTCAAAAAATAAAAATAAAAAAATATATCACCTATCTTCAAGGCCAGGCATGGTGGCTCGTGCCTGTAATCCCAGCACTTTGGGAGGCTGAGGCAGGCAGATCACTTGAGCTCAGAAGTTTGAGACCAGCCTGGGCAACATGGCAAAACCCCGTCTTTACAAAAAGCACAAAAAAAATTAGCCAGGCATAGTGGCCCAGGCCTATGGTCTCAGCTACTCTGGAGGCTGAGGCAGAAGAATCGATTGAACCCCGAGGTGGAGGTTGCAATGAGCTGAAATGGTGCCACCACACTCCAGCCTGGGCGACAGAGCGAGACCCTATCTCCCCCTCAAAAAAGAAAGAAAACAGACTGACATGTGACAAAGATCTGTATTGCATTATTCCTAGTAATAGTGAAAACCTGGCAGCAACCATAGCCTATCAGTAGGAAAACAGGTCCATACATCTGTATATTCATACATTAGTATTTATTAAATATTTATCAATTATTAATATTAATGGCTGGGAGCGGTGGCTCACACTTGTATTCCCAGCACTTTGGGAGACTGAGGTGGGCGGATCACAAGGTCAGAAGTTCGAGACCAGCCTGATCAACTTTGTGAGACCCCGTCTCTACTAAAAATATAAAAATTATCCAGGCATGGTGGCACGCGCCTGTAATCCCAGCTACTCAGGAGGCTGAGGCAGGAGAATCGCTTGAACTTGGGAGGTGAAGGTTGCAGTGAGCCAAGATGGTGCCACTGCACTCCAGCCTGGGCAACAGTGGGAGACTTCATCTCAAAAATAAATAAAATAAATCAGAAAATTAGCTGGGCATTGTGACATGCACCTGTAGTCCAGCTATTCAGGAGTCTGAGTCAGGAAGATCGCTTAAGCCTAGGAGGCTGAGGCTGCAATGAGTCATGATCATGCCACCACACTCCAGCTTGAGCAACAGAAGGAGACGCTGCCTTTAAAAAATTATTAATATTGCCGGGCATGGTGGCTCACACCTGTAATCCCAGTACTTTGGGAGGCGGAGGCGGATGGATCTCTTGAGGTTAGGAGTTTGAAACCAGCCTAACATGGTGAAACCCCATCTCTACTAAAAATACAAAAATTAGCTGGACCTGGTGGCGTATGCCTGTAATCCCAGCTACTCTGGTGGCTGAGGCAGGAGAATCACTTGAACCCTCAGGAGACGGAGGTTGCAGTGAGCCGAGATCGCACCACTGCACTCCAGCCTGGCAACAAGAGTGAAACTCCATCTTAAAAAAAAAATGATTAATATGAATTAATTTATTAAATATTAAACTGCTTTTTAAAAATGAGGTGAGTACTGCCCTGTCCTCACCCCGGGGCATCTGGTGATGCCTGGGGATATTTTGGTTGTCATGGATGGGGACAGTGGGTAGGGAGGCAGGGATCCCACTGACCTGCAGCTCAGAAACCTTGAACTAGGAGAAGCATCTTCTGGCCAGGCACGGTGGCTGACACCTGTAATCCCAGCACTTTGGAAGGCTGAAGCAGGCGGATCATCAGGTCAGGAGATTGAGACCATCCTGGCTAATAAGGTGAAACCAGTCTCCTAAAAATTTAAAAAAAAAAAATTTTTTTTTAATTACCTAGGTATGGTGGCATTCTCCTGTAGTCCCAGCTACTCAGGAGGCTGAGGCAGGAGAATTGCTTGAACCAGGAGGCGGAGGTTGCGGTGAGCCGAGATCGAACTGCTGTACTCCAGTCTGGATGACAGAGTGAGACCCCAAGACCCTGTCTCAAAAAAAAAAAAAAAAAAAAGCGTCTTCCAAGGGTGGCCTCTCTGCGGTCACGACGTCTGAGCTGGGACCTGAAAATGCTGCCCTGAGCGAAGTTTCTTTTCAGGCCTAAGATTGGGGCTCAGTGGATGCACCCACGAGTCCAGAAAGACCCAGTGCGTTTGAGGAACAGTGACAACAGGTCCCTGGGCTGGGGCTGAGGGAGTGACAGAAGGTGACGTCCCAGAGGCCAGGTCCTGAGGCCTCTCCCTGGATCCCGTGATGTTTCAGAAGGTCCCTCAGGCTGGCGGGTGGAGAATGAGCCGTTGGGCCAGGGAGGAAGGAGATAGCTGAGGTTGGCTTCCCCAGGCGACATGAACGTGGCTCTGCAGATTTGGAGCGGACGGGCGAAAGGAGGAGGAATTGTAGGCCAGGCAAAGTGTTCCTGCAGAGAGCGGGCTTTGCAAGCCATGGGGTCTCTTCCAACCACTGAACTCTGCCTTTGTGTCCCCAAAGCAGCCTTAAGATATCACAAATGGGCACAGCCATGTGCCAATAACTTTATTGACGGACACCAACATTTGAATTTCCTAGAGCTTCCATGCATCACAGAAATATTTTTCCTTCGATATTCTCCCAACCTTTACGAAATGTAAAAAGGCCAGCCCAGGCAGCATAGGGAGACCCGTCTCTACTAAAAGACAAAGAAGCAGGCACCATGGTGGTGCACACGTGTGGCCCCAGCTACTTGGGAGGCTGAGGCAAGAGGACGGCTTGGGCCCAGGAGGCTGAGGCTGAAGTGAACTACGATTGTGCCACTGCACTCCAGCCTTGGTGACAAAGCGAGGCCCCATCTTTTTTTTTTTTTTTCATATGGAATTTCACTCTTGTTGCCCAGGCTGGAGTGCAGTGGTGCGATCTCTGCTCACTGCAACCTCCGCCTCCTGGGTTCAAGTGATTCTCCTCCCTCAGCCTCCAGGGTAGCTGGGATTATAGGCATGTGCCACTACGCCTGGCTAATTTTTTGTATTTTTAGTAGAGATGGGATTTCTCCGTGTTCATCAGGCCGGTCTCGAACTCACAACCTCAGGTGATCTGCCCAACTCAGCCTCCCACAGTGCTGGGATTACATGTGTGAGCCACTGCGCCTGGCCCCATCTATTTTTATTAATGGTAAAAATGGTCAATTTTCTGTTATGTACGTGTGTGTGTGTGTGTGTGTGTGTGTGTGTGTGTGTGTGTGTGTATCCGTGTATATATGTATATTTTTTCTTTTTTTGAGACGCGGTCTCAGTCTCCCGTCCAGGCTGGAGTGCAGTGGCATGATCTTGGCTCACTGCAACCTCAGCCTTCCAGGTTCAAGCGATTCTCCTGCCTCAGCCTCCTCTGACGATGACCCCGGGTTTGTCGTCGCTAGAGTAGCCCCGCTTCCCTTTCTGGAGCTCCTGCATCTTTACCCACATTTGCCTTATGAGCAAATCCCCGGTGAGTCTGCGTTCTACCTAGCCTTCCTTCTGGGCCTCACACCCTTTTGGTCCCAGTGCCAACGTGTTTGAGGTAGCTCTGTGACTAGCAAATGATGACCCCAAGGTCCCATCCAGCCCGCCACCTGTGTTTATATGGCTTTCAAGCTCAGAATGTTTTCCTTGTCTTTTAAAATTGTGATAAAAATATATGTAACAGGCCGGGCATGGTGGCTTACACCTGTAATTCCAGCACTTTGGGAGGTCAAGATGAGCAGATCACTTGAGACCAGGAGTTCAAGACCATCCTGGCCAACATGGGGAAACCCTGTCTCTACTAAAAATACAAAACTTAGATGAGTGTGGTGGCGGGAGCCTGTAATCCCAGCTACTCCGGAGGCTGAGGCTTGAACTGGGGAGGCAGAGGTTGCAGGGAGCCGAGATTGCACCATTGCTCTCCAGCCTGGGTGACAAGAGCAAAACTCCATCTCAAAACAAAAGAAGAAGAAGAAGAAGAAGGAGAATCTGGAAGCTGCCCAAGTTTCTTCTGAGCCCCAGAGGCTGACCTGGCCAAAACAGCAAGACGTCTCCTGCTCCCTGCCTCTTCCTCATTTTCACGGACCTTCCCGAAACAGGGAATAACCCAGCTGCTCCCCAGCTTAAGCTCCTTCAAGGACCCTTGCTTGGCCTTCGGGGCACATCCAGGCTCCCAGTTCCCAGGCACAACCCTCTGGCCTCCGCTGCCTCTCCATCTGCCTGGTGCCCGGCTGCCTCCATGCTCAGGGTCTCCACACATACTGTTCCCTGCAGGAGTGGACCTTCCCTTCCCCCAGACCCAACTCCGCTTCTCAGATTCCATTTTACTTATTTACTTATCTATTATTTTCATTATTTTTTGAGACAAGATGTCGCTCTCTTGCCCAGGACAGAGTGCAGTGATGCAATCACAGCTCACTGCAGCCTCAACCTCCCAGGGTCAAGTGATCCTCCCACCTCAGCCTCCTGAGTAGCTGGGACTACAGGCACACACCACCATACACGGCTAATTTTTTAACATTCTGTAGAGAAAGGGTCTCACTATGTTGTTCAGGCTGGTCTTTAACTCCTGGGCTCAAGCGATCCTCCCGCCTCGGCCTTCCAAAGTGCTGGGATCACAGGCATGAGCCGCCACGCCCAGCCAGATTGCATTTTAGCGCTTGTTTCCGTCCCTCTGCACGCCCCCATCCCTCCCTCTGGCCCAGCCTTGAACCCACAGTCTGGAGAGCCTGAATCCAGCTCTTTCTACCTAGATGGAGGGCCCCTGTGCCACAGCTTGGCATGGGGAAGCTCTGGACTGGACCAGAGGAGGCTGGAAAGCTGTGGTCGGTGCTAGGGAAGCATAGGAGCCACCTGGGCTTGCTACAAATGGTTAGATGTCCTGGGTAGCAGACCCAAAACAGGGTGACAAGAAATTGCTGTAGGCTTAGAAGCTGCTGCTTGGGATATAAATTTAGAAGCAACTTTTAAACTTGCCCCCTCATTCATTTCTTTTTTTATTTTTTATTTTGCTCTTGTTGCCCAGGCTAGAGTGCAGTGGCTCAATCTCGGCTCACTGCAACTTCCACCTCCCAGGTTCAAACGATTCTCCTGTCTCAGTCTTCTGAGTGACTAAGATTACAGACATCTGGCTAATTTTTTGTATTTTTAGTAGAGACAGGGTTTCACCATGTTGGTCAGGCTGGTCTCGAACTCCTGACCTCAGGTCCTTGGTCTCCCAAAGTGCTGGAATTACAGGCGTGAGCCACGGTGCCTGGCGCCCCCTCATTTCTCTGGAAATGAGTCTCCTCTCCGACAAGCCCACTGGGAACTGGCCTGGATGGTTCTCTGTGGGGTTTCAAGGACCAGGAGGGAGAGAGGCTCTGATTCCCCAACTCTACCCAGAGCATCACCTCCAATTTGCTTTAAGAGCTTTTATAATCCAGCCTCACCTCCTACATAGCCCTTCTGATATGCTGAGCTCTTCTCATTTCCCAAATTTGTTCCATTCCCACCTCCGGGCCTTTGCCTATGCCGTTCCCTCCGCCTGGAACACCCTCCCCTCCTCCTCCCACACCCACTTAGAACCAAACGTCATTTCCCCCTCAATCTCTGGCAGAGCCTCTGCTCCTCACCAGTGTTCCCAGACAGATGGGGGTTCTTTCCTCCAGCCGGCCCTGACCCTACAGGGCTGGGGGTATTTGTTTGGCTGTCTCCCCTAAACTGGGCGTCCTCCTTGGCCAGGTCCCAGCCTGAAGTATCCTTGTGGCCTCACCAAACAGTGCCTGGCCTAAAGAGGGCATCAATCAATGTTTATCTGGTGCCAAGCTAGAGGACCACAGCTGGCCCCAGAAGCCAGGACAGCCCACCCAGTTCTTTCTTCCCCATCAGCTCTCCTGAACCCTTCTTGGGTCAGCCCCTCTCCCCTCACATTCACCCTTCAGTCCTCCAGCTCTCCCCCGGGGCTCCTCTCTGGGGTCACAGGACCCAGCCCACCGGGGGATCCCTCTTTCTTTGGTTACAGACATCTGAGCATTCCCTGGGCCAGGACCTCTCGGCCTCAGCACTGCTGACATGTGGGACCAGATTCCTGCCCAGGATGGAGGCCACCCTGTCCACTGTAGGGTATTCAGAACCTTCCCTGGCCTCCACCCACCAGATGCTGGGAGCCCCATCCCACCCCCACGGTGACTACCAAAAATATCTAGGGCAGGTGCTGTGGCTCATACCTGTAATCCCAGCACTTTGGGAGGCCAAGGCGGGTAGATCACCTGAGGTCAGGAATTTGAGACCAGCCTGGCCAACATGATGAAGCCTCATGCCTACTAAAAATGCAAAGACTAGCTGGGCGAGGTGGTGCATGCCTGTAGTCCCAGCTACTTGCAGGGCAGAGACAGGAGAATCGCTTGAACCCGGGAGGATGAGACTGCAGTGAGCCGAGATTGCGCCATTGCACTGCAGCCTGGGCAATAAGGGTGAAACTCTGTCTCCAAAAAAAAAAAAAGGAAAGAAAAAACATTACCCAGAGTAAAAGAAACCAGACAGAAAGGCCACATCTTGTTCCATCCTATCTTTGTGAGATGCCCAGATAGGCAAATCCACAGAGCCAGAAAGCAGATTGGTGTTTGCCAGGGCTGGGGGTGGGGAAATGGGAAGTGACACCCCTTAGCTGATGAAAATACTCTGGAACTAGGTAGGGTGGCAGCTGCACAACACTGCATGTATATAAAATGCCACTACCTTTAAGACGTTGAATTTCATGTGAATTGCACTTTAATAAAAATAAACAGAAGTATTTAAAAATTCACCAGTGCAAACATTTCTCTGTCACTCCGTGGTGGGGGAAGGAACACACACTTTTTTTTTCTACCTTAGGAAGAAACAAGGGAGCTGGGGTCCCCTCCCAGCCTGGGAGCCCTGGGCACGGTCCCGGCTCATTTGTCAGCGCTATCGGAGCCGTCCTGGAGCTGGTGGGAGTTCAGGGCTCTGAAAGGTTTTCTGTCAAAGTTTGAAAGGGGGCCAGGTTTTTTTCCCCCCGGAGCCAAGCAGTCTCGGGGCTGTTGTTCTCTGCAATCGCAGGGCCTCGTGTTAGCAGGAAGCACGGCCAAGTAGGGTTTCCTGCGTGTTGGAGAGAGGAAGCTCCGTAATGTTCTGGGAGGCGATGGTTAAAAATAACTCCGGTATATAAAGACAGCGGAGGGTCCCCTTGCTCGCTCACTCGGGCGCCGGCCGGCTGGACGCAGGGCCGAGCAGGTGGTTTGGGGCCTCGGGAAGGCCAAACCCCAGTCTCTGAGCACCCAGCTGGGGAAGACACCAGCCAAGTTCAGAGCCCCAAGTCTGCCTCACTTCCAGACCTCAGCGTCAGGGACACCGTGGGCGTTTCTGTTTCAAAACGCTTTTCTCCAGCAAAGAATGTAACCTGAAGCTGCTGTCAGGGTAGAGGAATCCCTACCCGCCCCCCACCCCGCCCGGCAGATAGGCTGGGCCGTGATTTTGGCTGTGCTTGACAGTGACGCTGTAGCACACCCAGGCTGGGGGGTGCTGGCAGCCAGGGTTCAAATCCCGGCTCTGCCTCCTAACGTTGGGACTGTTTCCTCATCTGTAGAATGGAACTAACAATAGCTCCTACGAGGTTGTAAGTACTAAACACAGAAGTCAAGCTTTGGGAGTTAGGAGGGCGTGGTCTGGGAGTTGGATGTCTCCCCTTTCACAAGCAGATTTTTTTGGGGGGTTTTGTTTTCTTTGGGTTTTTTTTGTTGTTGTTGTTTTGAGATAGGGTCTCACTCTGTCACTCAGGCTGGAGTGCAGTGGCAAGATCCTGGCTCACTGCAGCCTCAAACTCCCTCCCAGGCTCAAGCGACCCTCCCTCCTCAGCCTCCCAAGTAGCTGGGACCACAGACGCACGCCACCACACCTGGCTAGTTTTCTTTTGAATTCCAGTACAGACAAGGTATCACTATATTGCCCTGGCTGGCCTCGAACTCCTGGGCTCAAGGGATCCTCCCATCTCAGCCTCCCAAAGTCTTGGGATTACAGGCGTGAGCCATTGCACCCAGACACAAGCAGGTTTTTAGAGCTGTCATTGCCATCAGAACAGCTGCCTAAACAGCAAGAAGAGCAAAAGCCTGTGTGTGGGGTCAATGCGAGAGTTTGAGGCTTCCAAGCCTGGGTGACCCCACAACAGATCCAACACATACAAAAAGGATCACAAGGACATGTTATAAACATCTCGATGCCAAAACATCCACTGACAGGGATGAAATAGACACATTCCTTGAAAGACACAAATTACCAAAGTCTACTTAAAAAGAAATAGGCTGGGCACGGTGGCCCACGCCTGTAATCCCAACACTTTGGGAAGCTGAGGCAGGTAGATCACCTGAGGTCAGGAGTTCGAGACCAGCCTGGCCAACGTGGTGAAACCCCGTCTCTACTAAAAAACAAAAATTAGCCAGGCATGGTGGCAGGCACCTGTGGTCCCAATATCCCTGTACCTATAGAATAAATCAACATCGTTGTAAAAAAAAAAAAACAAAAAACTTCCTACAGGCAAGCATGTGGTGAGTACCTGTAATCCCAGCACTTTGGGAGGTCAAGGCAGGAGGATCTCATGAGGCCAGGAGTTCGAGACTAGTCTGGGCAACGTAGCAAGATCCAGTCACTACAAAAAATATAAAAATTATCTGGGCTTGGTGGCTTGTGCCTATAATCTCAGCACTTTGGGAGACTGAGGTGGGAGATTCAATTGAGCTCAGGAATTTGAGACCAGCCTGGGCAACACAGTGAGACCCCATTTCTAAAAAAAAAAAAATTTAAACTAGCCAGACATGGTGGGGTGCACCTGTGGTCCCAGCTACTTGGGAGGCTGAGGTGGAAGGATTACTTGAGCCCAGGAGGTCAAGGCTGCAGTGAGCTATGATTATGCCACTGCACTCCAGCCTGGACAACAGAGTGAGACCCTGTCTCTAAACAAAAAGCCTTTCTACAAAGAAAACTCCAGGTCTGGATGGGCGTCCCTGTTGAATTTCCCCTAAACATCTAAGGAAGAGAGAGCATCATTTCTATAGGTTGGTGCAAACATAATTTCAGGTTTTGCCATGACTTTTTTTTTTTTTTGAGACGGGGTTTCACTCTTCTTGCCCAGGCTGGAGATCACAATGGTGAGATCTCGGCTCATGGCAACCTCCGCCTCCCGGGTTCAAGCGATTCTCCTGCCTCAGCCTCCTGAATAGCTGGGATTACAGGCGCCCACCACCACACCCGGCTAATTTTTGTATTTTTAGTAGAGACGGGGTTTCTCCATTGTTGGTCAGGCTGGTCTTGAACTCCCAACCTCAGCTGATCTACCAGCATGGGCCTCCCAAAGTGCTGGAATTACAGGCCTGAGCCACCTCGCCCAGCCTTGCCATGACTTTTAAGCAATCACATGTTTTCACCGAACTGAACAGAAAAGAAAGCTTCCGGCTTGCTCTGTACCGGGGGGCTGCTCCAGGCATGCTGGGGACTGTCCTAGGTGCCAGTGGCTGGCTTGCTGCTGTTCACAGGGGTACTGGGGCTCCCTGCCCCCCAAAACGAGATCCTATTCCCTTCCAGGGGGGCGTGTTCTGCGTTAGGGCCGAGCCCCACTGGGGCTCGGGGAAATGAAAGACATGTTTGCTCTCCAGAAACCTGAGCCCGCGTTGCCAGCTCCCCTGAAGGGCGCCTTTGTACACTGCCTGCTGCCACAATTAGCGCCGTCCCTGGCCGCGGCCTGCAGATCGAGGCCGCCTTGGCTCTGAGACCCCTTTCAGAAGTCACCAGCGTCTTCCATGAGCTCTGACGGGGGCTATTTTTAACTGGCCAGAGGGGAGCTGTTATGGGCCAGTGGCACAGGGGGTGGGAGACCTGGTGGGGAGAGAGGATGGCGGGTCTGGAGAGGCCAAAGGCAATGGCCGGTGGCTGGGGTCTCCGCAGGGAGCAGGGTCTGTGGCCCTGAGCCATGGGGAGTGGAGCAGGGGCCTCGGGCCTCCGTTTCCTCATCTGTTCAAAGGCGGCTTTCACTCCATCGGGGACTTTTGTTCCAAAGTAGCAGGAGGTGGAATTCCATCACCCGGTCCCGAGTCCTGCTCTGCCTGCCTCGCTCCATCTTGTTCTCTGTCTCTCCATCTCTCCGTGTCTCTCTGTGTGCGGGGTCTCTCTGTCTCTGTCTCTCTGGGTCTCTGCCCCTCTCTCTGGGTCTGTGTGTGGGGTCTCTCTGTCTCTCTCTCTGGGTCTCTGCCTCTCTCTCTGGGTCTGTCTCTGAGTCTTCCTCTCCCCCTCTCTCTATGTTTCTCTTTTTTCCTCTCTCTCTCTCCATGTCTCTGCATCTGTTTCTCTTGAGTGACTCTCTCTCGTCTCTGTCTCCCCCAGCTTTCCCCTTGTGTCTCTTGCTGTGTCTGTTTCTCTCTGTGTGTACGTCTCTTTCCCTGCCTCTATCTCTCCCTCTGCCTCTCTTCATCCCCCTCTGTCTCTGACTGCCTCTCTCTGACCCTCCACGTCTCTCCCAGGACATACGGTGTGTTTCTGCAGCTGTGCCTGGGCAGGGCGAGCACCCCATACCCCAAGAACAGCCCTGTGGCCACCATTCCTTTCATGGGGAAAAGACTGCAGACCGAGTGGCTGCGGGTCCCCCAGTCGCCCCCAGCTCCAAGGCACTCTGTGTGTTCAGGGCCGCCCCCTGGTCTCCACTTCCCAGCAGGGAAACCCGACTTCTGGTCTCATTCAAAGCTTTCAGAATAAGCCCATGCTCTCTTGGCAATGAGCATTTCTTAATTCAATAAGCAGATGTCCCCAACTCTCAGGAAGGGGCTTAGAGCCCCTGCCGAGCCGTCCCAGGAACCCATGAGCTCCCAGGGGGATGGTCTCAATAAGCACCACCCCATGGGCAAGAGCATGCCCGCCGATGCTCTGGGAATGTCCCCGTGCTCAGGGCAGGCACAGCCCTTACCCCACCTTAGAGAGGAACGCAGCCTTTTTTTTTTTTTTTTTTTTTTTTTTTTTTAGAGAGGGAGCCTCACTCTGTCACCCAGGCTGGAGTGCAGGGGCGCGATCGGCTCACCGCAACCTCTGCCTCCCGGGTCCAAGTGATTCTCCTGCCTCAGCCTCCTGAGTAGCTGGGATCACAGGTGCCCGCCACCACTCCTGACTAATTTTTGTATTTTATATTTCCCTTTTTGAGGAACCCTCCCGGTTCCAGCCCTGGCAGAATTAAGGCTGAATCATCCACACTCCCTCGTACTCACCTGCTGTCCACAACTACCCCGCCTCCCTGATGGTGGCCTCCAGGAACAATCCTCAAACTGCACCAGCTCTCTCAGCTCTCACCTTCCTCACCCGTACGTCAGCCGTGGTGACAGTTTAAGGAGATGAGGTCAGAAAAGGTCCCCTCTCCGACCCGGCAGCTCCAGTGAAAATGGCTGTTCTCTCAGCCGACCCCCCCAACCCAGGTAGGGTTGCCAGATCAAACACAGGACACCCTACTCAAACGCGAACGTCAGATAAACATGAATTCTTTTTGTAGTATAAGTATATCCCATTCCATGTACTATTTGAGATATACTTATGCTAAAAAAAAAAAAAAAAAACTTGTTTATCTGAAATTCCAATGTAATGGAGGGTACTGTACCTTGCTTGCAAAACCTGGCAAGCAGCCTTTGACACAGCTGGTTCTCACAGTCAGGCAGAAACTGAAGGGGACCGTAGATATTTCAGACCCCGAGGCACCCATCCACCCATCCAGCCTGTCGCCCAGGCTAGAGCGTAATGGTGGGGATGATCTGGGCTCACTGCAGCCTCCACCTCAGCCTCCCGAGTAGCTGGAACTACAGGTGTGTGCCTTTATGCCCGGCTAATTTCCGTATTTTTTTTGTAGAGATAAGTGTTGAGAAATCTTAAGTTGTTGAGAAATGTGAAGTTTATGAATATTGAGTAGCCAGCCCCTCACCCCAAGTAGAAGTCTACCTGGGCATTCCAAAGCGGCAGGACAACATATAAATATCACACACCGGTTAAAACCATTGTTTAAGCTATCTGACCCGGCCCCTGCGGCTCCCTCGCGGATATTACTTTTTGTTTTTTGAGACGGGGTCCCACTCTGTTGCCCAGGCTGGAGTGCAGTGGTGCTGTCTCGGCTCACTGCAACCTCCACCTCCCGGGTTCAAGCGATTCTCCTGCCTCAGCCTCCCAAGTAGCTAAGACGACAGGCACTCACCACCAAGCCCAGCTAATTTTTGTATTTTTAGTAGAGACGGGGGTTTCACCATGTTGGTCAGGCTGCTCTCGAACTCCTAACCTTGTAATCCGCTCGCCTTGGCCTCCCAAAGTACTGGGATTACAGGCATGAGCCACCGTGCCAGGCCCGTGGAGAACACTTTTTAGTTTGTCTGTGATCAGTGGTAAGCGGGCACCAGCTGACTACTCAGCGTGGTTTGTGAAAATACCGAACACTTGTTTGTTAATAATGATCACCTGTTGAGAGAGACTAACTGCGTGGATCAGCGCCTACTCTGGGCCTTCCGACTGGAGTGCTGTGGGTCCCTGAGGCTCTCAGCTCGGAAGGCTGCTGGTCCCCAGGATAGACCCACTTTGCTGTTCTATCTGGGTGTCTGCTCCTCAATACCTTCAGCGGTGCCTGGGTGGGGGTCTCTACCGCCGAGCTGGTACTCAGTAGAGACGATCTTGCTATGTCGCCCACCTGCTGGGTGCTCAAGCCACCAAGGAGACATCTCCGATTCTCCATCATTCCCCAAGACAAGTCTGGTGATAAAGGGCTGGTTCAAAACCTCGGAAGTCTTCGAAGGTCCACTGTGGTCAGATGACACATGATCTAAATTGGTCTCCCCCAACCCCCGCCCGCCGGAAGAGCCAGTGAGCTCGGGGTGAGCGCAGAACCACCACTCTATGAAAAGACACCTCCCTCTACCCCGCCTCCTGGGCCACTGAAGTCTGATTCACACTTCCTCGCTTCCTCGTATTCAAACAGAGTCGGTGCAGCTGGAAGCAACCCTGCCAGGGGTAAGGCAGCCGGAGCAGGTCACATTTCTCCCACTGGATTCTTCCCAGAAGCCGGCTCTGGGAGGGCCCAACATAGAAAGCCTGGGGGATGTCAGAGGATGTGAAGTGAGGAAACCCCTGCCATTCATGGCCGTGCTGTTCCCCCAGGGACAACCTGTCCAGGACCCACCTGTCTATCACACACACAAGACCCAGAGCCCTAGGACGTTTAAGAGCCCACAAAAGGCCAGGCGCGGTGGCTCATGCCTGTCATCCCAGCACTTCGGGAGGCCGAGGAGGGTGGATCACGAGGTCAGGAGTTCGAGACCAGCCTGGCCAACATGGTGACACCCCCATCTCTACTAACAAAAATTAGCTGGGCTTGGTGGTGGGCACCTGTAATCCCAGCTCCTCTGGGGGCTGAGGCAGGAGATTGCAGTGAGCTGAGATCGCGCCCTTGCATTGCAGCCTCGGTGACAGAGTGAGACTCCATCTCAAAAAAAAAAAAAAAAAAAAAAGAGCCCACAAAAAAAAGCCTTTTTTCCTTTTTTTTTTTTTGAGACGGAGTCTCCCTTTGTCAACCGGGCTGGAGTACAGTGGTGAGATCTGAGTTCACTGCAACCTCCACCTCCTGGGTTCAAGTGATTCTCCTGCCTCAGCCTCCCGAGTAGCTGGGATTACAGACATGCCCCACCACGCCCAGCTAATTTTTGTATTTTTAGTAGAGATGGGGTTTCACCATGTTGGCCAGGCTGGTCTCAAACTTCTGAGTGCAGATAATCCTCCCGCCTTGGCCTCCCAAAGTGCTGGGATTACAGGCATGGGCCACCACGTCCGGCCACACTCTTATGTGTTTGAACGTTAGGAGGGGCAGAGGATCCCACATCCAGCATGTACCGGAGATACAACCCATTTCTCAGATGACAAAACAGGCTGAGAAAAGAAAAACAATTTGTCCAAGCTCTAGGTTGTTGTTCTCTAGAAAACTTTCATGGGGGCAGTGATTTTGTATTTTTTCTTTTTAAGAGACAGGGTCTCATTCTGTTGTCCAGGCTGGAGTACAGCGGTGCAATTGTAGCTCACTGCAGCCTCACACTTCTGGGCTCATGTGATCCTCGACCTTCAGCCTCCCGAGTAGCTGGGATTATAGGTGCATGCCACCACATTCAGCTAATTTTCATTTTTGTAGAGACTGGGTCCTGCTACGTTGCCCAGGCTGACCTTGAACTCCTGGTCTCAAGTAATCCTCCTATCTCAGCCTCCCAAAACACTGGGAGTGCAGGCATGAGCCTCTTTGCCCAGCTTGATTTTGTCTCTTTTTGATGCTTTGGACTTCGTGGGGTGTAAATACTTTTCTTTGTAGATAAAGTGCCTGCAACTTGCATTTAGTTTCAGGGGGTCCATGAACCCCTCTGAAGCTCACACAAGGGTCAAAGCCTGTGAAATCAGTTTAAATCGCGGCTCAGCTGAGGAGCAACTGTGCCTCAGTTTCCTCCTCCAACACATCACTACAGAGTGGTGGAAATATTACTGGCTCTCTGAGTCCCAAGAACTAAGGAGGATCATGCAAGGGCTGGCACATAGTGGGTCTTCAATAAACAGCTTTTCTCTCCCGTCTCAGCCTGATGCTCCCACAAACTCTCAAACTCACACACACACACACACACACACACAGTGTGTGCCCGCAGAAACACAGCTGGCCATTCATTGATTGAGCGGCTTTTGTTATTATTTTTAATAGAGACATATTCTCACTCTGTTGTCCAGGCTGATATTGAATCCCTGGGCTCAAGCGATCACTCCTGCCTCGGCCTCCCAAAGTGCTGGGATTGTAGGCGTGAGCCACAATGCCTGGCCATGCTGGCCATTTTATTTACTTATTCATTACTTTTTTTTTTGAGACAGAGTCTTGCTCTGTCACCCAGGCTAGAGTGCAGTGGCACAATCTCTGCTCACTGTAACTTTTGCCTCCGGGTTCAAGCGATTCTCCTGCCTCAGCCTCCCGAGTAGCTGGGACTACAGGCACCCTCCACCGTGTCCGGCTAATTTTTGTATTTTTAGTAGAGACGGGATTTCACCATGTTGGTCAGGACGGTGTCGAACTCCTGAGCTCAAGCGATCTTCCCACTTCGGCCTCCCAAAGTGCTGCGATGACCGGCATGAGCCGCCGCACGCGGCCGAGCTGGCCATTTTAGACTCAAGACCTTCACATCTATTCCAAAGGGAAGAAAAAAAAAAAAACTCCCTCTCACTACACATAGTTTCAAAAACTGCCCTTTTCAGCGGAAAAGTTTTTTACATCTTAAGAAAAACCTGATTGTTTAAACTCAGGTCTGCAGTAAACGGGCGGCTATTTTTAAGTGCTTGGGGGCACATGCCTGCAACTCATGGAGAGAAGAGAAGCCGTTTGTCTTGGGGGCTTGTCCAGAATGGCGGGAGTGACGTGGAGTGTGGGGTGGGAGTGGGGCGGGGGGGCGTGGGCTGTCAGTCTGCCAGAAGCACACAAAACTCCCAAAATATTCCAGAACATTCCTTCTCGAGTCGTCAGAAATCATACCATCCGGGCCGTGTCTCAAAGTTCCCACTTGGCAAGCAGTGGTTTCCCGATTCCCTTTTTTTTTTTTTTCCCTCCCAAATCACATTTGTTTTTCCACAATCGGAGGCACTCACACACATCTCGCCCCGAAATGCAGACACACTGTTCTGACTGAGAATTGTAAACAACCACCTCTCCAGCCCCTCCCGCGGCCGGGTGTTCGAGTGACGCTGGAAAAATCTTCCAAAGGTGGGGGGAAAGGGAGTTTTCCAAAAATCGACCCAGGACTTACGTTACGCGGAGTTTATGCAATCAGCCCCTGGAAACAGCTAGATGGGCCTCCCCAGCTGCAGAGGCTCTGAGTAGCAATAAAGTCGCGAACAGGGAAAGTCAATCTTTGGCAAGAATCCCTGACTCCCCCGTGAAAGCGATAAGGGCGGTGTGGACCGCGGCTGGGAGGCCAGCTGCGGATTTGAACTATGTTGGCAAGGTCAGGTTCTCGTAAACTGTCACAGAAGTCCTGATTCCTCCAGCCTGAGACCCTGGTGCACCCGTGGGTCATTGATGGTGCGCCAGGATTTTACTTATTTGCTTGTGTGTTTTTTTGTTTTGAGACAGAGTTTCACTCTTGTTGCCCAGGCTGGAGTGCAGTGGTGCAATCTCAGCTCACTGCAACCTCTACCTCCCCGGTTCAAGCAATTCTCCTGCCTCAGCCTCCTGAGCAGCTGGGATTACAGATTCGCGCCATCATGCCCGGCTAACTTTTTTGTATTTTTAGTAGAAACGGGATTTCACCATGTTAGCCAGGCTGTTCTCGAACTCCTGACCTCGGGTGATCCGCCAGCCTTGACCTCCCAAAGTACTGGGATTACCGGCACGAGCTGCGCCCGGCCCGCTTGTGTGTTTATTTAGGGACAAATTCTAGCTCCGTCACCCAGGCTGGAGGACAGTGATGCAATCATAGCTCACTGCAGCCTCCACCTCGCAGGCTCAAGTGATCCTCCTACCCTCGGCCTCCCAAGTAGGCACGTCACCCCGCTCAGCTAAGTTTTTGTTAAATATTTTAATTTTTGTGTAGAGATGGGGGAGGAGCTTTGCTATGTTGCCCAGGCTGGTCTAGAATGCCTAGCCTTAAGTGATCCTCCCACCTCAGCCTCCCCGAGTGCTGGCATGACGGGTGTGAGCCACCAAGATCAGCTTTATCGGGAATGCACAGACACTTTCTAGCAGCGTCTCCTCCATCCTCCTAGGGTCCTTGGGGGCTCCATTTGGCCCCCAGCATCTTCTCCCCTTTTGCGGAAAACAAAACCCAAAGTGCAGAAGAGAGGAGAGGAAGCTTAAGGTGAAATCTGTCTGCTGCCATGGTATTCCCCGTAAAGATCCCTGTCCCCTGGCCGGGCCCGGTGGCTAATGCCTTTTATCTTAGAACTTCGGGAAGCTGAGGTGGGGAGATCACTTGAGGTCAAAAGTTCGAGACCAGCTTGGCCAATATGGTGAAACCCCATCGTTTTTTTTTGTTTTTTTTTTGAGATGGTGTTTCATTCTCATTGCCCAGGCTGGAGTGCAGTGGTGCAATCTCGGCTCGCCACAACCTCTGCCTCCCGGGTTCAACTGATTCTCCTGCCTCAGCCTCCCGAATGGCTGGGGTTATAGGTGCCTGCCACCATGCCGGCTAATTTTGTGTTTTTGGTAGAGATGAGGTTTCACTGGGTTGATCAGGCTGGTCTCAAACTCCCCACCTCAGGTGATCCACCTGCCTCAGCCTCCCAAAGTGCTGGGATTACAGGTGTGAGCCACCGCGCCTAGCCAATGGGCCTGCTTTTAGGGAGCTGTGCTCCGTCCTTAGGGTGAGTGTTTTGCTTTTATAAGCATTTATCAAAAAAACAATACAAACACTTTGGAAAACCATCTGTTAGTACCTACAAAAGCTATGACTCAGTGATCCTACTCCTGAGAATATGCCCAAAGAACTGCGGTTGATCCTTGAACAACACAGCTTTGAACTGTGCAGGTCACTTATACGTGGAGTTTCTTCCACCTCTTCCAGCCCTGAGACAGCAAGGCCAACTCCTCCTCTCCCTCTTCCTCAGCCCACTCAACATGAAGTCTTTTATGATGATCCACTTCCACCTTACTATAAATAGTAAACATATTTTCTCTTTCCTGTGATTTTCTTTTTTTTTTTTTCGAGACTGAATAGCCCAGTGTGGAGTGCAATGGTGCAATCTCGGCTCACTGCAACCTCTGCCTCCCAGGTTCATGTGACTCTCCTTCCTGCCTCGGCCTCCCGAGTAGCTGGGATTACAGGCACCCATCACTACACCCTGCTAATTTTTTTGTATTTTTACTAGAGATGGGGTTTCACTACGTTGGGCAGACTGGTCTACGAACTCTTGACCTCGATTCATCTGCCTCGGCCTCCCAAAGTGCTGGGATTACAGGCTTGAGCCACTGTGCCCATCCTTCTTTTTAATTTTAAAAATTTTAATTTTATAGGTTTTTTCTTTTTTCTTTTTTAAGATAAGGTCTCACTCTTTCGCCCAGGCTGGAATCCAGTGTTGTGAACACAGCTCACTGAAGCCTCAACCTCCCAGGCTCAAGCGATCCTCTCAGCTCAGCCTCCCAAGTAGCTGGAACTACAGGCACGTGCCACCATGGCCAGCTAATTTTTGTAGAGATGGGGTTTCACCATGTTGGCCAGTCTGGTCTTGAATTCCTGAGCTCAAGCGATCAGCTTGCCTCAGCCTCTCAAAGTGCTGGGATTACACTCATGAGCCACCGCGCCCAGCTGTGATTTTCTTAACAACATTTTCTTTTCTCTAGCTTAATTGTAAGAATACAGTATATAATACATAAACATACAAAATATGCATTCATCAGCTGTTTATGTCATTGTTAGGCTTCCAGTTAATGATAGGCTATTAGTAGTTAAGTTTTTCGGGGGAGTCAAAAGTTATATGTGGCGAAACAGGCAGATCACCTGAGGTCAGGAGTTCGAGACCAGCCTGGCCAACATGGCGAAACCGTGTCTCTACTAAAACCAAAAATTAGCCTGGCATGGTGCATGCTTGTAGTCCCAGCTACTTGGGAGACTGCGGCAGGAGAATCACTTGAAACCAGGAGGCAGAAGTTGCAGTGAGCCAAGATCACACCACTGCACTCGAGCCTAGATGACAGACGAACACTCCATCTCAAAAAAAAAAAAAAAAAAAAAAAAAAAA